>CANNZV010002762.1:0-85431 GCA_947561585.1 Caprella mutica | reverse complement strand
GGGTCGAATTTCGAAAAAAATTTAACATCACAGTGAGCGCCATACGTGTGGCTATCAGATGGGTACTGTCCGTATACCACTTTTGTCGACCGATTCGACATGTAAAATCGACCAAAAAAAGCTGTAACGCCGTTTTTGGCCAAAAAATGAACTTTGAAACGCTTGTTGAAGGGGGTTCCCCGGGTCCTAGGAACTTTTGACCCACACCATTCTCTAGAGAATTTCGAGATCTTTCTGATGCATTCATCCAATTTCCATTTCGGTGGACCTTGGACCCTCACGAATTTTCAGAAAAATGCGTAAACTCGTTAGAAAAATGCGTAAACTCGTTATAGACCAAAAGTCATCATCGGGGGATTAACACTTTTTGAATTAAATAAGGTTGCTTTTATATCAGTTTTTCATTCTGAAAACGATGGCGTTTTCCGTTTTCCGAAATTCCGATCCGTTCGGAAAATATGAACATCGGAAATTTCTATTTTCCGAATTCTCCTGCTCCTCTCGGTTAAAAGTCACTGACTTGTTTTGCACACACTCTTGTAGAGCTCGAAATGATCTAACTAACGGTACTAGTATCAAACCCCCACGATCACTCCTTCACTCCCCCTGGTGGAACCCCCACAAAAAACATTTTTGCTCATAACTTTTTTTCTGTAACACTTATCGAGAAACCGATAACAGATTTGGAATCCTCGGCAAAAATCCTATCCCACTGTACATGTCCGTATAGCACATTTATCAACCCCCGGGGGAGATTCGCCCACTTTAAATTTCCGTCGAAACTCTCGCGCCCTCTGGCGGTCGTAATTGCACACTTGCTGCATCTCATTTCGTTCAAACATGTAGAACTTTCGATTATCTGCATGCACGTTTTTAGTTTTTCTCAATCTGACAATAAATAAAAAAGTTATGATCCTAACTTTTCAGTTTTTTCCAATTTTACGTATCTCCAATCGTGGCTGTGAATTTCTAGTCTATTCCATCTTATAGAGGTTCAAATTTCCTTTCTTATGATACCACAATGAAGCCATTCAGACAACGTGTTCATACCCAAAATACATCATTTCAGTTCGATATAGGAGAAATTCCGACTTTTCTGTGCATTCACATTTTTCCCGTATCCATTATATTTACATTAATTTTATTACGACTATTTGGTGACGCTGGTGAACTTTTAACATGGCCTATCTTGTAGCAATTTTAATTTCCAATTCAATGGAAGCTGTTTCATTCACCTCAGAGCTCTCCTTCCACCCCCACCCCCCCGGGGGGAAAGTCAAATTAGCACATTTTGCACGTATTTCAATGCGCGCCTTATAACTTTTTTCTACTGTGGTTTTGTAGTATAACGAATACATCGTTGGAAAGCTCATGGAATCTACATTCCGAAAATATATATCCGTATAGACGATTTATTTAGTTTTGTAGGTTTAAATTGAACTTAAAGGAAAAGCTGTATTTTCCATTTAATCTCCCATAACATTTTTTGGACTGGGTTTACAAAAAATCTGATCACATATTCGGATTCCTCGTCGTACTAAACCCCATGAAAATATAACTTCTTAATAAACAAATCATCTATTCAAATCCTTATCGTGAAATTAGTATTTTCTGATAATTTGAAGATATTTTACCTCAGTCTATCTCCCCTCTGTCATTTTCTATGCATGAAAAGAAGAGAATTTTTAGAGGGTGACTGTGGCATTTCATTTAGAAATAATAATTGAATATGTTATAGCGAATAATTGAGTAGTTTCTTATCATTTGGCTTGTGACACTCTATGCTTCTAATATAATAGATGTAAAATGATGATAAATTGGTATAATAAAGAAGCAGTATCATAAATGAAGAAGTTAGAGAATTATTACTATTTTGTGTTGAAATTATTAAAACCTTTTTTTGCAAATTTCCCTATTTCCATTTGTAGCAGTGAATTTATAATACAGTCTATCTCATAGATATTTTAATTTCCTTTCGTTTGGTACCAAAATTGAGGTATTTGGACAACATTGAGCCACAAAAAAAATATGTCATATTTTGAATTTGAGTGTCGTTGTTTCACATTATATGCGTATATGTATTAATTACATTAATTTTATTATGGTTATCTGGTGAAGCTGGTGAACTTTTAACATAGCCTATCTTGTAGCAATTTTAATTTGAATTCAATGGAAGAAGTTTCATTCACCTCAGAACACGCTCCTTCCAACCCACCCCCGGGGGGAAAGTCAAATTAGCACATTTTGCACGTATTTCAATTCGCTCTATAACTTTTTTCTACTGTGGTTTTGTAGTATAATGAATACATCGTTGGAAAGCTGGTGGAGTGTACATTCCGAAAATATATATCCGTATAGGCGATTTATTTAGTTTTGTAGGTTTAAATTGAACTTAAAGTAAAAGCTGTATTTTCTATTTAAATTCCCATAACATTTTTTTGACTGGGTTCACAAAAAATCTGATCACATTTTTGGAAAGGTCATCGAATTTACATTCTAGTAATATATGTCCGTATAGACTTTTTATTCAGTTTTGTTGGTTTAAATTCAATATTTAAAATTTCATTCTCGCGCTAGAATCGTCCCAAAAGTAATGACTCATTCTGTCGTACAAATACATACAAATATGAGCTATTAGTTTTGAACCGAAAGTAATTATTATATTATTCACAACTATATAGTTAGAGTATTAAATTGTTAATGTAGAGTGTATCATGTATGAAACAGTATGTCCTACTGAAATTAATTATTTTTTATGTAGGTTTGATATTGGTAAACTGAATAAATATTTAGTAATAGCGCCGCGTTAAGGTGCGTGTACTCGTGACGTCATTAAATCCTCATTCAAAGATAGTATTTAAGACAATGAAGGGAGTTACAATTGAAGAAACTAATAGTAAATCGGTATAATAAACAAACAGTTATAGTTTTCTTTTGTTATTTACCAATTTAAAGCCATAATTGAGTGTTTTAATAGGCTGCTTTGCTTACGTCACTCTCACAATTTAGTCCATTGTCTCTACTACAAGGAATTCCTCAAGTGTGAAAGGAATGTTATCTCTGTGTGGCTGAATAACTTGAAGGGAATAATTTACTGTTTTGAATAATGGAAATACATAATAAGTTTATATAATTTCAGTCTCTTGAATAGTATGTCCTACTGAAATTAATTATTATTTATGTAGGTTTGATATTGGTAAGCTGAATAAATATTTAGTAATAGCCGCGTTGAGGTGTTTTCTCGTGACGTCATCAAATCATCATTCTAAGATAGTATTTAAGACAATGAAGGGAGTTACAATTGAAGAAACTAATAGTGAATCGGTATAATAAACAAACAGTTATAGTTTTCTTTCGTTATTTACCAATTTAAAGCCCTAATTGAGTGTTTTTATAGGCTGCTTTGCTTACGTCACTCTCACAATTTAGTCCATTGTCTCTACTACAAGGAATTCCTCAAGTGTGAAAGGAATGTTATCTCTGTGAGGCTGATTAATTTGAAGGGAATAATTTACTGTTTTGAATAATGGAAATACATAATAAGTTTATATTATTTCAGTCTCTTGAACAGTATGTCCTACTGAAATTAATTATTATTTATGTAGGTTTGATATTGGTAAGCTGAATAAATATTTAGTAATAGCCGCGTTGAGGTGTGTGTACTCGTGACGTCATCAAATCATCATTCTAAGATAGTATTTAAGACAATGAAGAGAGTTAGAATTGAAGAAACTAATAGTGAATCGGTATAATAAACAAACAGGTATAGTTTTCTTTTGTTATTTAACAATCTAAAGCCCTAATTGGGTGTTTTAATAGGGTGCTTTGCTTACGTCACTCTCACAATTGAGTACTCTAAATTCGTATTTTAACAAGTTCACTGCGTATCCGGATATAGCTGGTATTCCTCTGTTGCGGAGTGCACATAGCTTCAGTTTTGTACTGGCTACCGTGAGGAGAGGAGGTGAGTGTAGTTGTTTTGTCATTAGCTTCACATATCCGCAATAAAAGCCTTGGGACACATGTGGCTCAATACGCCAGTAGATAATGTTTTTAAGCTTCCATTGCGCATTGGGCCATATGTGAACCGATACGCCACAGTATAATATAGTATACCATTTTCATTTCATTACACCTTTACTGCCAATGAGCGTTCACGTTGGTTTCATTTGTTCCTTATACGTCTTCTATAAGTTCGAGTTAATAATGTAATCGGTATTATATATCTCGATGGATAATATCCTAAAAATGTAGAATACTTTCTACATTTTTAGGAAGCGTTTGAGAACGCTTTAAAAAAGGTGGGAAAAAGTTGTAAATGAATTTTCAAACTACAATTAATTCACACTTTTTTAATCAATCATTCATTAGCAGTCATTTATGGAGATGAGCAAGTGTTGCCAAAAAAAGTGCCACTCATTTAATTATGGTTTTGTTCTTCGATTATCTACATGCACGTGTATCTATGGAAAGAAAAGAAAAGGTCTATGATTCTTAGAGGGGGACTCTGTGGCAGTCAAACGTATTTAATTTATTCAATTTTACACACAAACGTTTAGTATGGATAAATTTACCAATATAAAAAAAAATAGTAAAGTGTGAAAGTATGGGAACCAAGTGAATTTCATGACTTGGGAAAAAATTTTCTAAACAAAATTGAAGTTTCAACATTTTTCTCTAATCAATTTCTAATGTAGCTCATCATTTTGGAAATAAAATTTCCTTTTTAAAGAGCACCCACACGACCATATTAGACGCAAAAGGAAAAAAATTAATATGGAGTTTTACTAAAAGCCACTTCAGGTTTTTCACTGGGTTTGCCACAAAAGTACATTAATTTAATTGTTAAGGGGAATACTATTTTAAAATAGCCTATCTTTATGCAAATTTGATTCTAAATTGAATGAAACTATTTTTAACATCCTAGGACAACTCCTTCCACCACCCAGGTGGGGGAAATTATTTTTCAAGGGCTGTGATATTTTAATATAGCTTATCGTATAGGAATTTAAAATCCCTTCCCAAAGAGCCGTCACATGACACTACTAGACGCAAAGGAAAAAAAAAAATTTTTTGGTCCAATCCGGTTTTTTCACTGGGTTCGTCAGAAATAGTCATTAATTTTGAAAATAGCCGTAGTGAATATCATAAATAGCCTATTTTGATGCAAATTTGATTCTAAATCGAATGAAACTATTTTCGAGACCTTAGGTCAACCCCTTCCACCCCCAGGGAGTGACAACTGGGTCAATATTATATTGTGGGAATTATATGTTTCGTTGTGAAGCAACATCATAAAAATTAAGAACCTTTTCAGTTTCTCCCCGAAGGGGAGAAACTGCGCATCGTACATGATGCGTACCAATAATACCAAGGAAATATATAAGACACTGTTGGAGAACACATGTATATATTAATTAATGTTTGTGTCCCAATGGCAGATGGAGGGTATACAAAATGTATACCTTAGCAAGAATAGATTTATCCTAAGGTCAGGTAAGATATACTTTACTGAATGTATCGAACATATCATGTCACCTGTGAGGTTAGGTTAGCGATCCCACTGGGGTAGGTGGGGATGTTAGACAAAATTTATACTTTAGCGAAAGTATGGGGGGTGGTGCTAAGGTTAGGTTAGCGGTGTCCCATTGGGGGTGTGGAGAGGGGGTACAAAATGTATACTTTACTGAATATACCAGGCATTATCATATAAATTTTTTATAGCCAAGTAGTATGCGAACAAGCAATATCAATTAATATATAAACAAACATTAGCAATTAAATACACCTTTGGGGGGACTAAATGTATACTGTAGGGAATGTATGGAAAATTATCTCACCTAAGGTTAGGTTAGCGGTCCTAGTATACCGTGAGAAATCAGAAGCCACGGCATGTATGCCACGAAAGTTGTGGCATAGATAATGTCACATAACTTTTCACCCTGCGATATGTAAGCAGAATAACAACATGGAAGAATAAAAGAAAAGGCCACTGAGAGTGGGAGTAATATAAACCTTATTTAGGTAAATAGAATGATATACGGAAAGGAGAATGATATAGAAAGAAACAATAGAATAAAATAGGTATAGACAATGTAACCACCAGTGTAAGATAAATGAAAACGCCAATTAAAAATAATAACAAAGTGTGAGAGACAGGGAGAGAAAAATGTCAGAGCAACAAAGTGCTAGAAATGGAATGAATAAAAATAGAGTGGGATAGAGGCAATGTATGAAATGAAAATAGGATATATAAATTATAAATATCAGAAATATAGAAATAGACGTGCACAGCGCGCGGTGTATGTCGGATATCCTCGGAGGAGGTAAAAATGAATGTATGAACTTGTGTCTTGCGCCCTAGATGTGTGACTTTTTAAAAAATGAAATGAATGGAATGAATAGAATGAATGGTATGAATAGAATGAATGGAATTTATGAAATGAATAGAATGAATGAAATGAATGGAATTTATGGAATGAATGAAATGAAGGGAATGAATGAAATGAAGGGAATGAATGAAATGAAGGGAATGAATGAAATGAAGGGAATGAATGAAATGAAATAAATGAAAGTAATAAAAGTATATAAAAGTAATGAAAGTAATGAAAGTAATAAAAGTAATGAAAGTAATAAAAGTAATAATAACTAATAATAAGCAATAAAAAGTAATAAAAAGTAATAATAAGTAATAATAAGTAATAATAAGTAATAAAAAGTAATAAAAAGTAATAAAAGTATATAGATGTAATAAAAAGTAATAAAAGTATATAGATGTAATAAAAGTAATAAAAAGTATATAGATGTAATAAAAGTATATAGATGTAATAAAATGTATGCGTGTTCGGGTGGGGTGTTTGTTGCGGTGTGAGGGGACGCGCTTCGCGTGGTTTTCTGGCCAGCTGTTCGGAAGAACGCACACCATGGACCTTGTTGGAGTTTTTGGGTTTCTCCACTTCCCCACCCCCCGGGGGAAGTGGAGAAACTCCTCCGTCCATGCCAACGATACATGGGGGGGAGCTTGCGACCCCCCATCCCCATTTAGCTCCCTCTTGTGTGCCAATGTGAGACCCCGCCCATACGTATCTCTCCGTACCTACTCGGCGTGCGCAGACTCGCAGTACTCCCTTTGGGAAAAGCAAGTAAATATATAAACAGCATATCTAAAGTTAGAAAAGTTTTCTCTTCCTACAGTTTTGAAGATAGAGCTTAGCGGTTTTGGAATATGGGAGAGCATTGGGGTCTCCAGAGGGCCTCAGTTCTGTTTTTTTGAATTTCGGATTTAAAATTTTTTGAAATTCGAAAAACTTTTTTGACTTTGGGGGGTCACAGCTCCTTCACCCGGGGGAGCAGAGAGTTGAGGGGTAGTTCATTTTGTAGACAAATTCGGGAACTCCAAAACATCCAAACAACTTTTTCTGTTTTCGACCATGGCCGGAGTTATGATTTTTTGAAAAAAAAAACACCGTTTTTTAGGGGTGTTGGGGGAACCGCCATGGAGGGAGTTGGGGGAAAAAATCTGCTGCGCTCGAACTGCTATTAGATGGGGAAAATGTGCCCGCATCTTTTTGACCTGATGACCTTTCCTCCTAAACCCAGCCGTTTTGCCGTGAGTGCCATTTCCGCGAGAAAAAATCTCAAAAAATTTTCCGGTCGGAGAAATTTTGGGGCCGAATTGCAAAAATTTTACATTTTCGGAATTGCGTAGCTCAGCTCGGGTTGGGTCTGTGATAATCAAACTTGTGTGGTCTTGTAGGGAATTTCGGGATCTTTCACGTGGTGTGGGTCCCGTTTCGATCAGAGGGTTCCAGGGTCCAACTTCGGGTCCACGAAGGGAGGTCAACTTCAACCCCCATTTTGGGGGGGTTAGGGGTCGAATTTCGAAAAAAATTTAACATCACAGTGAGCGCCATACGTGTGGCTATCGGATGGGTACTGTCCGTATACCACTTTTGTCGACCGGTTCGACATGTAAAATCGACCAAAAAAAGCTGTAACGCCGTTTTTGGCCAAAAAATGAACTTTGAAACGCTTGTTGAAGGGGGTTCCCCGGGTCCTAGGAATTTTTGACCCACACCATTCTCTAGAGAATTTCGAGATCTTTCTGATGCGTTCATTCATTTTCCATTTCGGTGGACCTTGGACCCTCACGAATTTTCAGAAAAATGCGTAAACTCGTTATAGACCAAAAGTCATCATCGGGGGGTTAACACTTTTTGAATTAAATAAGTTTTCTTTTATATCAGTTTTTCATTCTGAAAACGATGGCGTTTTCCGTTTTCCGAAATTCCGATCCGTTCGGAAAATATGAACATCGGAAATTTCTATTTTCCGAATTCTCCTGCTCCTCTCGGTTGAAAGTCACTGACTTGTTTTGCACACACTCTTGTAGAGCTCGAAATTATCTAACTAACGGTACTAGTATCAAACCCCCACGATCACTCCTTCACTCCCCCTGGTGGAACCCCCACAAAAAACATTTTTGCTCATAACTTTTTTTCTGTAATACTTATCGAGAAACCGATAACAGATTTGGAATCCTCGTCAAAAACCCTATCCCCCTGTATATGTCCGTATACCACATTTATCAACCCCCGGGGGAGATTCGCCCACTTTAAATTGCGGTCGAAACTCTCGCGCCCTCTGGCGGTCGTAATTGCACACTTTCTGCATCTCATTTCGTTCACACATGCAGAACTTTCGATTATCTACATGCACGTTTTTAGTTTTTCTCAATCTGCCAATAAATAAAAAAGTTATGATGCTATCGTAAACCTAACTTTTCAGTTTCTTCCAATTCTACGTATCTCCAATCGTGGCTGTGAATTTCTAGTCTATTCCATTTTATAGAGATTCAAATTTCCTTTCTTATGATACCAGAATGAAGCCATTCAGACAACGTGTTCAGACCCAAAATACATCATTTCAGTTCGATATAGGAGAAATTCCGACTTTTCTGTGCTGTCACATTTTTCCCGTATCCATTATATTTACATTCATTTTATTACGACTATTTGGTGACGCTGGTGAACTTGTAACATGGCCTATCTTGTAGCAATTTTAATTTCCAATTCAATGGAAGCTGTTTCATTCACCTCAGAACACGCTCCTTCCACCCCCCGGGGGGAAACAGAGTCAAATTAGCACATTTTCGACTTATTTCTTTGCGCTTCATAACTTTTTTCTGCTGCAGATTAGTAGTATAACAAATACATCGTTGGAAAGCTCATGGAGTTTGCATTCCGAAAATATATATCCGTATAGACGATTTGGTTAGTTTTGTAGGTTGAAATTGAACTTAAAGGAAAAGCTGTATTTTCCATTTAATCTCCCATAGCATTTTTTTGACTGGGTTTACAACAAATCTGATCACATATTCGGGTTCCTCGTCGTACTAAACCCCATGTTAATATAACTTCTTGATAAACAAATCATCTATTTAAATCCTTATCGTGAAATTAGTATTTTCTGATAATTTAGAGATATTTTACCTCAGTCTATCCCCTCTGTCATTTTCTATGCATGACAAGATAAGAATTTTTAGAGGGTGACTGTGGCATTTCATTTAGAAATAATAATTGAATATGTTATAGCGAATAATTGAGTAGTTTCTTATCATTTGACTTGTGACCCTCTATGCTTCTAATATAATAGATGTAAAATGATGATAAATTGGTATAATAAAGAAGCAGTATCATAAATGAAGAGGTTAGAGAATTATTACTATTTTTTGTTTAAATTATTAAAACCTTTTTTTCAAATTTCCCTATTTCCATTTGTAGCAGTGAATTTATAATACAGTCTATCTCATAGATATTTTAATTTCCTTTCGTTTGGTACCAAAATTGAGGTATTTGGACAACATTGAGCCACAAAAAAAATATGTCATATTTTGAATTTGAGTGTTGTTGTTTCACATTATATGCGTATATTCAGTTTCTCCCCGAAGGGGAGAAACTGCGCATCGTACATGATGCGTACCAATAATACCAAGGAAATATATAAGACACTGTTGGAGAACACATGTATATATTAATTAATGCTTGTGTCCCAATGGCAGATGGAGGGTATACAAAATGTATACCTTAGCAAGAATAGATTTATCCTAAGGTCAGGTAAGATATACTTTACTGAATGTATCGAACATATCATGTCACCTGTGAGGTTAGGTTAGCGATCCCACTGGGGTAGGTGGGGATGTTAGACAAAATTTATACTTTAGCGAAAGTATGGGGGGTGGTGCTAAGGTTAGGTTAGCGGTGTCCCATTGGGGGTGTGGAGAGGGGGTACAAAATGTATACTTTACTGAATATACCAGGCATTATCATATAAATTTTTCATAGCCAAGTAGTATGCGAACAAGCAATATCAATTAATATATAAACAAACATTAGCAATTAAATACACCTCTGGGGGGACTAAATGTATACTGTAGGGAATGTATGGAAAATTATCTCACCTAAGGTTAGGTTAGCGGTCCTAGTCATACCGTGAGAAATCAGAAGCCACGGCATGTATGCCACGAAAGTTGTGGCATAGATAATGTCACATAACTTTTCACCCTGCGATATGTAAGCAGAATAACAACATGGAACAATAAAAGAGAAGGCCACTGAGAGTGGGAGTAATATAAACCTTATTTAGGTAAATAGAATGATATACGGAAAGGAGAATGATATAGAAAGAAACAATAGAATAAAATAGATATAGACAATGTAACCACCAGTGTAAGATAAATGAAAAAAACAATTAAAAATAATAACAAAGTGTGAGAGACAGGGAGAGAAAAATGTCAGAGCAACAAAGTGCTATAAATGGAATGAATAAAAATAGAGTGGGATAGAGGCAATGTATGAAATGAAAATAGGATATATAAATTATAAATATCAGAAATATAGAAATAGACGTGCACAGCGCGCGGTGTATGTCGGATATCCTCGGAGGAGGTAGATGTGTGACTTTTTAAAAAATGAAATGAATGGAATGAATAGAATGAATGGTATGAATAGAATGAATGGTATGAATAGAATGAATGGTATGAATAGAAAGAATGGAATTTATGAAATGAATGAAATGAAGGGAATGAATGAAATGAAATAAATAAAAGTAATAAAAGTATATAAAAGTAATGAAAGTAATAAAAGTAATAAAAGTAATAAAAGTAATAAAAGTAATAAAAGTAATAAAAGTAATAAAAGTAATAAAAGTAATAAAAGTAATAAAAAGTAATAAAAAGTAAAAGTAATAAAAAGTAATAAAAAGTAATAAAAAGTAATAAAAGTATATAGATGTAATAAAAAGTATATAGATGTAATAAAAAGTATATAGATGTAATAAAAAGTAAATGTATGCGTGTTCGGGTGGGGTGTTTGTGCGGTGTGAGGGGCCGCGCTTCGCGTGGTTTTCTGGCCAGCTGTTCGGATGAACGCACACCATGGACCTTGTAAGAGTTTTTGGGTTTCTCCACTTCCCCACCCCCCGGGGGGAGTGGAGAAACTCCTCCGTCCATGCCAACGATACATGGGGGGGAGCTTGCGACCCCCCATCCCCACTTAGCTCCCTCTTGTGTGCCAATGTGAGACCCCGCCCATACGAATCTCTCCCTACCTGCTTGGCGTGCGCAGACACACAGTGTCTCCCTTTGGGAAAAGTAAGTAAATATATAAACAGCATATCTAAAGTTAGAAATGATATCTCCTCCTAGGGTTTTGGGTCTGGAGCTTAGCGGTTTTCAGATTCTGGAAGAGGAGCACGATATCTAGGTCGCCTCGTCTCTCTTTTTTTGAATTTCGGCTTTAAAATTTTTTAAAATTCAATCGTTTTTTTTTTTTGGTGGAGCCAATAGCTCCTCCCCCGGTGGAAGGAGAGAGTTGGGGTTTGTTGTGTCGTGTGGACAATTTCGAGACGTATCCATTTCCATCTATCAGAAATCTGTGTGTCGACCATGGTCGGAGCTGCACGACCTCAAACACAAAAGTGACTGATTTTCATAGGTGCTGGGGGAACCGCCATGGAGGAAGTTGGGGGAGGAAATCGGCTGCGCTCGAACTGCTATTAGATGGGGAAAATGTGCCCGCATCTTTTTGACCTGATGACCTTTCCTCCCAAACCCAGCCGTTTTGCCGTGAGTGCCATTTCCGCGCGAAAAAAATTCGGAAAATTTTCGGGTCGGAGAAATTTTGGGGCCGAAATGAAAAAATTTTACATTTTCGGAATTGCGTAGCTCAGCTCGGGTTGGGTCTGTGGAATTCAAACTTAGGTGGTCTTGTAGGGAATTTCGGGATCTTTCACGTGGTGTGGGTCCCGTTTCGATCAGAGGGTTCCAGGGTCCAACTTCGGGTCCACGAAGGGAGGTCAACTTCAGCCCCCATTTTGGGGGGGTTAGGGGTCGAATTTCGAAAAAATTTTACCATCACAGTGTGCGCCATACGTGTGGCTATCAGATGGGTACTGTCCGTATACCACTTTTGTCGACCGATTCGACATGTAAAATCGACCAAAAAAAGCTGTAACGCCGTTTTTGGCCAAAAAATGAACTTTGAAACGCTTGTTGAAGGGGGTTCCCCGGGTCCTAGGAACTTTTGACCCACACCATTCTCTAGAGAATTTCGAGATCTTTCTGATGCATTCATTCAATTTCCATTTCGGTGGACCTTGGACCCTCACGAATTTTCAGAAAAATGCGTAAACTCGTTATAGACCAAAAGTCATCATCGGGGGGTTAACACTTTTTGAATTAAATAAGTTTTCTTTTATATCAGTTTTTCATTCTGAAAACGATGGCGTTTTCCGTTTTCCGAAATTCCGATCCGTTCGGAAAATATGAACATCGGAAATTTCTATTTTCCGAATTCTCCTGCTCCTCTCGGTTAAAAGTCACTGACTTGTTTTGCACACACTCTTGTAGAGCTCGAAATTATCTAACTAACGGTACTAGTATCAAACCCCCACGATCACTCCTTCACTCCCCCTGGTGGAACCCCCACAAAAAACATTTTTGCTCATAACTTTTTTTCTATAACACTTATCGAGAAACCGATAACAGATTTGGAATCCTCGTCAAAAATCCTATCCCACTGTACATGTCCGTATAGCACATTTATCAACCCCCGGGGGAGATTCGCTCACTTTAAATTTCCGTCGAAACTCTCGCGCCCTCTGGCGGTCGTAATTGCACACTTGATGCATCTCATTTCGTTCAAACATGTAGAACTTTCGATTATCTGCATGCACGTTTTTAGTTTTTCTCAATCTGCCAATAAATAAAAAAGTAATGATCCTAACTTTTCAGTTTTTTCCAATTTTACGTATCTCCAATCGTGGCTGTGAATTTCTAGTCTATTCCATCTTATAGAGATTCAAATTTCCTTTCTTATGATACCAGAATGAAGCCATTCAGACAACGTGTTCATACCCAAAATACATCATTTCAGTTCGATATAGTAAAAATTCCGACTTTTCTGTGCATTCACATTTTTCCCGTATCCATTATATTTACATTCATTTTATTACGACTATTTGGTGACGCTGGTGAACTTTTAACATAGCCTATCTTGTAGCAATTTTAATTTCCAATTCAATGGAAGCTGTTTCATTCACCTCAGAGCTCTCCTTCCACCCCCCCGGGGGGAAACAGAGTCAAATTAGCACATTTTCGACTTATTTCTTTGCGCTTCATAACTTTTTTCTGCTGCAGATTAGTAGTATAACAAATACATCGTTGGAAAGCTCATGGAGTTTGCATTCCGAAAATATATATCCGTATAGACGATTTGGTTAGTTTTGTAGGTTCAAATTGAACTTAAAGGAAAAGCTGTATTTTTCATTTAATCTCCCATAGCATTTTTTTGACTGGGTTTACAACAAATCTGATCACATATTCGGATTCCTCGTCGTACTAAACCCCATGATAATATAACTTCTTGATAAACAAATCATTTATTTAAATCCTTATCGTGAAATTAGTATATTCTAATAATTTAGAGATATTTTACCTCAGTCTGTCCCCTCTGTCATTTTCTATGCATGACAAGATAAGAATTTTTAAAGGGTGACTGTGGCATTTCATTTATAAATAATAATTGAATATGTTATAGCGAATAATTGAGTAGTTTCTTATCATTTGGCTTGTGACACTCTATGCTTCTAATATAATAGATGTAAAATGATGATAAATTGGTATAATAAAGAAGCAGTATCATAAATGAAGAAGTTAGAGAATTATTAATATTTTGTGTTGAAATTATTAAAACCTTTTTTTCAAATTTCCCTATTTCCATTTGTAGCAGTGAATTTATAGTACAGTCTATCTCATAGATATTTTAATTTCCTTTCGTTTGGTACCAAAATTGAGGTATTTGGACAACATTGAGCCACAAAAAAAATATGTCATATTTTGAATTTGAGTGTTGTTGTTTCACATTATATGCGTATATGTATTAATTACATTAATTTTATTATGGTTATCTGGTGAAGCTGGTGAACTTCTAACATAGCCTATCTTGTAGCAATTTAAATTTGCAATTCAATGGAAGATGTTTCATTCACCTCAGAACACGCTCCTTCCAACCCACCCCCGGGGGGAAAGTCAAATTAGCACATTTTGCACGTATTTCAATGCGCGCCTTATAACTTTTTTCTACTGTGGTTTTGTAGTATAATGAATACATCGTTGGAAAGCTGGTGGAGTGTACATTCCGAAAATATATATCCGTATAGGCGATTTATTTAGTTTTGTAGGTTTAAATTGAACTTAAAGGAAAAGCTGTATTTTCCATTTAAATTCCCATAACATTTTTTTTACTGGGTTCACCAAAAATCTGATCACATTTTTGGAAAGGTCATCGAATTTACATTCTAGAAATATAAGTCCGTATAGACTTTTTATTCAGTTTTGTTGGTTTAAATTCAATATTTAAAATTTCATTCTCGCGCTAGAATCGTCCCAAAAGTAATGACTCATTCTGTCGTACAAATACATACAAATATGAGCTATTAGTTTTGAACCGAAAGTAATTATTATATCATTCACAACTATATAGTTAGAGTATTAAATTGTTAATGTAGAGTGTATCATGTATGAAACAGTATGTCCTACTGAAATTAATTATTTTTTATGTAGGTTTGATATTGGTAAGCTGAATAAATATTTAGTAATAGCCGCGTTGAGGTGTGTGTACTCGTGACGTCATTAAATCATCATTCAAAGATAGTATTTAAGACAATGAAGGGAGTTACAATTGAAGAAACTAATAGTGAATCGGTATAATAAACAAACAGTTATAGTTTTCTTTCGTTATTTACCAATTTAAAGCCCTAATTGAGTGTTTTAATAGGCTGCTTTGCTTACGTCACTCTCACAATTGAGTCCATTGTCTCTACTACAAGGAATTCCTCAAGTGTGAAAGGAATGTTATCTCTGTGTGGCTGAATAACTTGAAGGGAATAATTTACTGTTTTGAATAATGGAAATACATAATAAGTTTATATTATTTCAGTCTCTTGAATAGTATGTCCTACTGAAATTAATTATTATTTATGTAGGTTTGATATTGGTAAGCTGAATAAATATTTAGTAATAGCCGCGTTGAGGTGTTTTCTCGTGACGTCATCAAATCATCATTCTAAGATAGTATTTAAGACAATGAAGGGAGTTACAATTGAAGAAACTAATAGTGAATCGGTATAATAAACAAACAGTTATAGTTTTCTTTCGTTATTTACCAATTTAAAGCCCTAATTGAGTGTTTTAATAGGCTGCTTTGCTTACGTCACTCTCACAATTGAGTCCATTGTCTCTACTACAAGGAATTCCTCAAGTGTGAAAGGAATGTTATCTCTGTGTGGCTGAATAATTTGAAGGGAATAATTTAGTGTTGTGAATAATGGAAATACATAATAAGTTTATATTATTTCAGTCTCTTGAACAGTATGTCCTACTGGAATTAATTATTATTTATGTAGGTTTGATATTGGTAAGCTGAATAAATATTTAGTAATAGCCGCGTTGAGGTGTGTGTACTCGTGACGTCATCAAAT
The DNA here is from genome assembly GCA_947561585.1 of Caprella mutica. Taxonomy (NCBI): domain Eukaryota; kingdom Metazoa; phylum Arthropoda; class Malacostraca; order Amphipoda; family Caprellidae; genus Caprella; species Caprella mutica. Next base: position 69,393 of record CANNZV010002762.1, on the reverse strand, counting down.
CATCATTCTAAGATAGTATTTAAGACAATGAAGAGAGTTAGAATTGAAGAAACTAATAGTGAATCGGTATAATAAACAAACAGTTATAGTTTTCTTTCGTTATTTACCAATTTAAAGCCCTAATTGAGTGTTTTAATAGGGTGCTTTGCTTACGTCACTCTCACAATTGAGTACTCTAAATTCGTATTTTAACAAGTTCACTGCGTATCCGGATATAGCTGGTATTCCTCTGTTGCGGAGTGCACATAGCTTCAGTTTTGTACTGGCTACCGTGAGGAGAGGAGGTGAGTGTAGTTGTTTTGTCATTAGCTTCACATATTCGCAATAAAAACCTTGGGACACATGTGGCTCAATACGCCAGTAGATAATGCTTTTAAACTTCCATTGCGTATTGGGCCATATGTGAACCGATACGCCACAGTATAATATAGTATACCTATTTTCATTTTATTACACCTTTACTGCCAATGAGCGTTCACGTTGGTTTCATTTGTTCCTTATACGTCTCCTATAAGTTCGAGTTAATAATATAATCGGTATTATATATCTCGATGGATAATATCCTAAAAATGTAGAATACTTTCTACATTTTTAGGAAGCGTTTGAGAACGCTTTAAAAGAGGTGGAAAAAAGTTTGTAAATGAATTTTCAAACTACAATTAATTCACACTTTTTTAATCAATCATTCATTAGTACTCATTTATGGAGATGAGCAAGTGTTGCCAAAAAAAGTGCCACTCATTTAATTATGGTTTTGTTGTTCGATTATCTACATGCACGTGTATCTATGGAAAGAAAAGAAAAGGTCTATGATTCTTAGAGGGGGACTCTGTGGCAGTCAAACGTATTTAATTTATTCAATTTTACACACAAACGTTTAGTATGGATAAATTTACCAATATAAAAAAAATAGTAAAGTGTGAAAGTATGGGAACCAAGTGAATTTCATGACTTGGGAAAAAATTTTCTAAACAAAATTGAAGTTTCAACATTTTTCTCTAATCAATTTCTAATGTAGCTCATCATTTTGGAAATAAAATTTCCTTTTTAAAGAGCACCCACACGACCATATTAGACGCAAAAGGAAAAAAGTTAATATGGAGTTTTACTAAAAGCCACTACAGGTTTTCCACTGGGTTTGCCACAAAAGTACATTAATTTAATTGTTAAGGGGAATACTATTTTAAAATAGCCTATCTTGATGCAAATTTGATTCTAAATTGAATGAAACTATTTTTAACATCCTAGGACAACTCCTTCCACCACCCAGGTGGGGGAAATTATTTTTCAAGGGCTGTGATATTTTAATATAGCTTATCGTATAGGAATTTAAAATCCCTTCCCAAAGAGCCGTCACATGACACTACTAGACGCAAAGGAAAAAAAAAATTTTTTGGTCCAATCCGGTTTTTTCACTGGGTTCGTCAGAAATAGTCATTAATTTTGAAAATAGCCGTAGTGAATATCAAAAATAGCCTATTTTGATGCAAATTTGATTCTAAATCGAATGAAACTATTTTCGAGACCTTAGGTCAACCCCTTCCACCCCCAGGGAGTGACAACTGGGTCAATATTATATTGTGGGAATTATATGTTTCGTTGTGCAGCAACATCATAAAAATTAAGAACCTTTTCAGTTTCTCCCCGAAGGGGAGAAACTGCGCATCGTACATGATGCGTACCAATAATACCAAGGAAATATATAAGACACTGTTGGAGAACACATGTATATATTAATTAATGTTTGTGTCCCAATGGCAGATGGAGGGTATACAAAATGTATACCTTAGCAAGAATAGATTTATCCTAAGGTCAGGTAAGATATACTTTACTGAATGTATCGAACATATCATGTCACCTGTGAGGTTAGGTTAGCGATCCCACTGGGGTAGGTGGGGATGTTAGACAAAATTTATACTTTAGCGAAAGTATGGGGGGTGGTGCTAAGGTTAGGTTAGCGGTGTCCCATTGGGGGTGTGGAGAGGTGGTACAAAATGTATACTTTACTGAATATACCAGGCATTATCATATAAATTTTTCATAGCCAAGTAGTATGCGAACAAGCAATATCAATTAATATATAAACAAACATTAGCAATTAAATACACCTTTGGGGGGACTAAATGTATACTGTAGGGAATGTATGGAAAATTATCTCACCTAAGGTTAGGTTAGCGGTCCTAGTCATACCGTGAGAAATCAGAAGCCACGGCATGTATGCCACGAAAGTTGTGGCATAGATAATGTCACATAACTTTTCACCCTGCGATATGTAAGCAGAATAACAACATGGAAGAATAAAAGAAAAGGCCACTGAGAGTGGGAGTAATATAAACCTTATTTAGGTAAATAGAATGATATACGGAAAGGAGAATGATATAGAAAGAAACATTAGAATAAAATAGATATAGACAATGTAACCACCAGTGTAAGATAAATGAAAACGCCAATTAAAAATAATAACAAAGTGTGAGAGACAGGGAGAGAAGAATGTCAGAGCAACAAAGTGCTATAAATGGAATGAATAAAAATAGAGTGGGATAGAGGCAATGTATGAAATGAAAATAGGATATATAAATTATAAATATCAGAAATATAGAAATAGACGTGCACAGCGCGCGGTGTATGTCGGATATCCTCGGAGGAGGTAAAAATGAATGTATGAACTTGTGTCTTGCGCCCTAGATGTGTGACTTTTTAAAAAATGAAATGAATGGAATGAATAGAATGAATGAAATGAATAGAATGAATGAAATGAATAGAATGAATGAAATGAATAGAATGAATGGTATGAATAGAATGAATGGTATGAATAGAATGAATGGTATGAATAGAAAGAATGGAATTTATGAAATGAATGAAATGAAGGGAATGAATGAAATGAAATAAATAAAAGTAATAGAAGTATATAAAAGTAATGAAAATAATAAAAGTAATAAAAGTAATAAAAAGTAATAAAAAGTAATAAAAAGTAATAAAAACTAATGAAAAGTAATGAAAAGTAATAAAAAGTAAAAGTAATAAAAAGTAATGAAAAGTAATAAAAGTATATAGATGTAATAAAAAGTATATAGATGTAATAAAAAGTATATAGATGTAATAAAAAGTATATAGATGTAATAAAAAGTATATAGATGTAATAAAATGTATGCGTGTTCGGGTGGGGTGTTTGTGCGGTGTGAGGGGCCGCGCTTCGCGTGGTTTTCTGGCCAGCAGTTCGGAAGAACGCACACCATGGACCTTGTTGGAGTATTTGGGTTTCTCCACTTCCCCCACCCCCGGGGGGAGTGGAGAAACTCCTCCGTCCATGCCAACGATACATGGAGGGGAGCTTGCGACCCTCCATCCCCACTTAGCTCTATTTTGTGTGCCAATGTGAGACCCCGCCCATTCGTATCTCTCCGTACTTACTCGGCGTGCGCAGACTCGCAGTACTCCCTTTGGGAAAAGCAAGTAAATATACCGGCACTGCAACTAAAGTTAGGAATGATATCTCCTCCTAGGGTTTTGGGCCTAGAGCTTAGCGGTTTTCAGATTCTGGTAGAGGAGCACGATATCTAGGTCGCCTCGTCTCTCTTTTTTTGAATTTCGGCTTTAAAAATTTTTAAAATTCAATCGTTTTTTTTTTTTGGTGGAGCCAATAGCTCCTCCCCCGGTGGAAGGAGAGAGTTGGGGTTTGTTGTGTCGTGTGGACAATTTCGAGACGTATCCATTTCCATCTATCAGAAATCTGTGTGTCGACCATGGTCGGAGCTGCACGACCTCAAACACAAAAGTGACTGATTTTCATAGGTGCTGGGGGAACCGCCATGGAGGAAGTTGGGGGATGAAATCGGCTGCGCTCGAACTGCTATTAGATGGGGAAAATGTGCCCGCATCTTTTTGACCTGATGACCTTTCCTCCTAAACCCAGCCGTTTTGCCGTGAGTGCCATTTCCGCGCGAAAAAAATTCAGAAAATTTTCGGGTCGGAGAAATTTTGGGGCCGAAATGCAAAAATTTTACATTTTCGGAATTGCGTAGCTCAGCTCGGGATGGGTCTGTGTGAATCAAACTTGTGTGGTCTTGTAGGGAATTTCGAGATCTTTCACGTGGTGTGGGTCCCGTTTCGATCGAAGGGTTCCAGGGTCCAACTTCGGGTCCACGAAGGGAGGTCAACTTCAAGCCCCATTTTGGGGGGGTTAGGGGTCGAATTTCGAAAAAAATTTAACATCACAGTGAGCGCCATACGTGTGGCTATCAGATGGGTACTGTCCGTATACCACTTTTGTCGACCGATTCGACATGTAAAATCGACCAAAAAAAGCTGTAACGCCGTTTTTGGCCAAAAAATGAACTTTGAAACGCTTGTTGAAGGGGGTTCCCCGGGTCCTAGGAACTTTTGACCAACACCATTCTCTAGAGAATTTCGAGATCTTTCTGATGCATTCATCCAATTTCCATTTCGGTGGACCTTGGACCCTCACGAATTTTCAGAAAAATGCGTAAACTCGTTAGAAAAATGCGTAAACTCGTTATAGACCAAAAGTCATCATCGGGGGATTAACACTTTTTGAATTAAATAAGGTTGCTTTTATATCAGTTTTTCATTCTGAAAACGATGGCGTTTTCCGTTTTCCGAAATTCCGATCCGTTCGGAAAATATGAACATCGGAAATTTCTATTTTCCGAATTCTCCTGCTCCTCTCGGTTAGAAGTCACTGACTTGTTTTGCACACACTCTTGTAGAGCTCGAAATTATCTAACTAACGGTACTAGTATCAAACCCCCACGATCACTCCTTCACTCCCCCTGGTGGAACCCCCACAAAAAACATTTTTGATCATAACTTTTTTACTGTAACACTTATCGAGAAACCGATAACAGATTTGGAATCCTCGTCAAAAATCCTATCCCACTGTATATGTCCGTATAGCACATTTATCAACCCCCGGGGGAGATTCGCCCACTTTAAATTTCCGTCGAAACTCTCGCGCCCTCTGGCGGTCGTAATTGCACACTTGCTGCATCTCATTTCATTCAAACATGTAGAACTTTCGATTATCTGCATGCACGTTTTTAGTTTTTCTCAATCTGCCAATAAATAAAAAAGTTATGATCCTAACTTTTCAGTTTTTTCCAATTTTACGTATCTCCAATCGTGGCTGTGAATTTCTAGTCTATTCCATCTTATAGAGATTCAAATTTCCTTTCTTATGATACCAGAATGAAGCCATTCAGACAACGTGTTCAGACCCAAAATACATCATTTCAGTTCGATATAGGAGAAATTCCGACTTTTCTGTGCTGTCACATTTTTCCCGTATCCATTATATTTACATTAATTTTATTACGACTATTTGGTGACGCTGGTGAACTTGTAACATGGCCTATCTTGTAGCAATTTTAATTTCCAATTCAATGGAAGCTGTTTCATTCACCTCAGAGCTCTCCTTCCACCCCCCGGGGGGAAAACAGAGTCAAATTAGCACATTTTAGACTTATTTTAATGCGCCCTATAACATTTTTCTACTGCAGATGAGTTGTATAACAAATACAGCGTTGGAAAGCTCATGGAGTTTGCATTCCGAAAATATATATCCGTATAGACGATTTATTCAGTTTTGTAGGTTCAAATTGAACTTAAAGGAAAAGCTGTATTTTCCATTTAATCTCCCATAACATTTTTTGGACTGGGTTTACAAAAAATCTGATCACATATTCGGATTCCTCGTCGTACTAAACCCCATGAAAATATAACTTCTTAATAAACAAATCATCTATTCAAATCCTTATCGTAAAATTAGTATTTTCTGATAATTAGGAAATATTTTACCTCAGTCTATCCCCTCTGTCATTTTCTATGCATGAAAAGAAGAGAATTTTTAGAGGGTGACTGTGGCATTTCATTTAGAAATAATAATTGAATATGTTATAGCGAATAATTGAGTAGTTTCTTATCATTTGGCTTGTGACACTCTATGCTTCTAATATAATAGATGTAAAATGATGATAAATTGGTATAATAAAGAAGCAGTATCATAAATGAAGAAGTTAGAGAATTATTACTATTTTTTGTTTAAATTATTAAAACCTTTTTTTCAAATTTCCCTATTTCCATTTGTAGCAGTGAATTTATAATACAGTCTATCTCATAGATATTTTAATTTCCTTTCGTTTGGTACCAAAATTGAGGTATTTGGACAACATTGAGCCACAAAAAAAATATGTCATATTTTGAATTTGAGTGTTGTTGTTTCACATTATATGCGTATATTCAGTTTCTCCCCGAAGGGGAGAAACTGCGCATCGTACATGATGCGTACCAATAATACCAAGGAAATATATAAGACACTGTTGGAGAACACATGTATATATTAATTAATGTTTGTGTCCCAATGGCAGATGGAGGGTATACAAAATGTATACCTTAGCAAGAATAGATTTATCCTAAGGTCAGGTAAGATATACTTTACTAAATGTATCGAACATATCATGTCACCTGTGAGGTTAGGTTAGCGATCCCACTGGGGTAGGTGGGGATGTTAGACAAAATTTATACTTTAGCGAAAGTATGGGGGGTGGTGCTAAGGTTAGGTTAGCGGTGTCCCATTGGGGGTGCGGAGAGGGGGTACAAAATGTATACTTTACTGAATATACCAGGCATTATCATATAAATTTTTCATAGCCAAGTAGTATGCGAACAAGCAATATCAATTAATATAAAAACAAACATTAGCAATTAAATACACCTTTGGGGGGACTAAATGTATACTGTAGGGAATGTATGGAAAATTATCTCACCTAAGGTTAGGTTAGCGGTCCTAGTCATACCGTGAGAAATCAGAAGCCACGGCATGTATGCCACGAAAGTTGTGGCATAGATAATGTCACATAACTTTTCACCCTGCGATCTGTAAGCAGAATAACAACATGGAAGAGAATAAAAGGAAAGGCCACTGAGAGTGGGAGTAATATAAACCTTATTTAGGTAAATAAAATGATATACGGAAAGGAGAATGATATAGAAAGAAACAATAGAATAAAATAGATATAGACAATGTAACCACCAGTGTAAGATAAATAACCAATTAAAAATAATAACAAAGTGTGAGAGACAGGGAGAGAAAAATGTCAGAGCAACAAAGTGCTAAAAATGGAATGAATAAAAATAGAGTGGGATAGAGGCTATGTATGAAATGAAAATAGGATATATAAATTATAAATATCAGAAATATAGAAATAGACGTGCAGAGCGCGCGGTGTATGTCGGATATCCTCGGAGGAGGTAAAAATGAATGTATGAACTTGTGTCTTGCGCCCTAGATGTGTGACTTTTTAAAAAATGAAATGAATAGAATGAATGTAAAGAATAGAATGAATGGTATGAATAGAATGAATGAAATGAATAGAATGAATGAAATGAATGGTATGAATAGAATGAATGGAATGAATAGAATGAATGGAATTTATGAAATGAAGGGAATGAATGAAATGAAATAAATAAAAGTAATAAAAGTATATAAAAGTAATGAAAGTAATAAAAGTAATAAAAGTAATGAAAGTAATAAAAGTAATAAAAGTAATAAAAGTAATAAAAGTAATAAAAGTAATAAAAAGTAATAAAAAGTAATAAAAAGTAATAAAAAGTAATAAAAAGTAATAAAAGTATATAGATGTAATAAAAAGTAATAAAAGTATATAGATGTATATAGATGCAATAAAATGTATGCGTGTTCGGGTGGGGTGTTTGTTGCGGTGTGAGGGGCCGCGCTTCGCGTGGTTTTCTGGCCAGCTGTTCGGATGAACGCACACCATGGACCTTGTTGGAGTTTTTGGGTTTCTCCACTTCCCCACCCCCCGGGGGGAGTGGAGAAACTCCTCCGTCCATGCCAACGATACATGGGGGGGAGCTTGCGACCCCCCATCCCCACTTAACTCCCTCTTGTGTGCTAATGTGAGACCCCGCCCATACGTATCTCTCCCTACCTGCTTGGCGTGCGCAGACACACAGTGTCTCCCTTTGGGAAAAGTAAGTAAATATATAAACAGCATATCTAAAGTTAGAAATGATATCTCCTCCTAGGGTTTTGGGTCTAGAGCTTAGCGGTTTTCAGATTCTGGAAGAGGAGCACGATATCTAGGTCGCCTCGTCTCTGTTTTTTTGAATTTCGGCTTTAAAATTTTTTAAAATTCAATCGTTTTTTTTTTTTGGTGGAGCCAATAGCTCCTCCCCCGGTGGAAGGAGAGAGTTGGGGTTTGTTGTGTCGTGTGGACAATTTCGAGACGTATCCATTTCCATCTATCAGAAATCTGTGTGTCGACCATGGTCGGAGCTGCACGACCTCAAACACAAAAGTGACTGATTTTCATAGGTGCTGGGGGAACCGCCATGGAGGAAGTTGGGGGAGGAAATCGGCTGCGCTCGAACTGCTATTAGATGGGGAAAATGTGCCCGCATCTTTTTGACCTGATGACCTTTCCTCCCAAACCCAGCCGTTTTGCCGTGAGTGCCATTTCCGCGCGAAAAAAATTCCAAAAATTTTCCGGTCGGAGAAATTTTGGGGCCGAAATGCAAAAATTTTACATTTTCGGAATTGCGTAGCTCAGCTCGGGTTGGGTCTGTGTGAATCAAACTTGTGTGGTCTTGTAGGGAATTTCGGGATCTTTCACGTGGTGTGGGTCCCGTTTCGATCGGAGGGTTCCAGGGTCCAACTTCGGGTCCACGAAGGGAGGTCAACTTCAACCCCCATTTTGGGGGGGTTAGGGGTCGAATTTCGAAAAAATTTTAACATCACAGTGAGCGCCATACGTGTGGCTATCGGATGGGTACTGTCCGTATACCACTTTTGTCGACCGGTTCGACATGTAAAATCGACCAAAAAAAGCTGTAACGCCGTTTTTGGCCAAAAAATGAACTTTGAAACGCTTGTTGAAGGGGGTTCCCCGGGTCCTAGGAACTTTTGACCCACACCATTCTCTAGAGAATTTCGAGATCTTTCTGATGCATTCATCCAATTTCCATTTCGGTGGACCTTGGACCCTCACGAATTTTCAGAAAAATGCGTAAACTCGTTAGAAAAATGCGTAAACTCGTTATAGACCAAAAGTCATCATCGGGGGATTAACACTTTTTGAATTAAATAAGGTTGCTTTTATATCAGTTTTTCATTCTGAAAACGATGGCGTTTTCCGTTTTCCGAAATTCCGATCCGTTCGGAAAATATGAACATCGGAAATTTCTATTTTCCGAATTCTCCTGCTCCTCTCGGTTAAAAGTCACTGACTTGTTTTTCACACACTCTTGTAGAGCTCGAAATGATCTAACTAACGGTACTAGTGTCAAACCCCCACGATCACTCCTTCACTCCCCCTGGTGGAACCCCCACAAAAAACATTTTTGCTCATAACTTTTTTTCTGTAACACTTATCGAGAAACCGATAACAGATTTGGAATCCTCGGCAAAAATCCTATCCCACTGTACATGTCCGTATAGCACATTTATCAACCCCCGGGGGAGATTCGCCCACTTTAAATTTCCGTCGAAACTCTCGCGCCCTCTGGCGGTCGTAATTGCACACTTGCTGCATCTCATTTCGTTCAAACATGTAGAACTTTCGATTATCTGCATGCACGATTTTAGTTTTTCTCAATCTGACAATAAATAAAAAAGTTATGATCCTAACTTTTCAGTTTTTTCCAATTTTACGTATCTCCAATCGTGGCTGTGAATTTCTAGTCTATTCCATCTTATAGAGATTCAAATTTCCTTTCTTATGATACCAGAATGAAGCCATTCAGACAACGTGTTCAGACCCAAAATACATCATTTCAGTTCGATATAGGAGAAATTCCGACTTTTCTGTGCTGTCACATTTTTCCCGTATCCATTATATTTACATTAATTTTATTACGACTATTTGGTGACGCTGGTGAACTTTTAACATAGCCTATCTTGTTGCAATTTTAATTTCCAATTCAATGGAAGCTGTTTCATTCACCTCAGAGCTCTCCTTCCACCCCCCCGGGGGGAAACAGAGTCAAATTAGCACATTTTCGACTTATTTCTTTGCGCTCCATAACTTTTTTCTGCTGCAGATTAGTAGTATAACAAATACATCGTTGGAAAGCTCATGGAGTTTGCATTCCGAAAATATATATCCGTATAGACGATTTGGTTAGTTTTGTAGGTTGAAATTGAACTTAAAGGAAAAGCTGTATTTTCCATTTAATCTCCCATAGCATTTTTTTGACTGGGTTTACAACAAATCTGATCACATAGTCGGATTCCTCGTCGTACTAAACCCCATGAAAATATAACTTCTTGATAAACAAATCATTTATTTCAATCCTTATCGTGAAATTAGTATATTCTAATAATTTAGAGATATTTTACCTCAGTCTATCCCCTCTGTCATTTTCTATGCATGACAAGATAAGAATTTTTAAAGGGTGACTGTGGCATTTCATTTATAAATAATAATTGAATATGTTATAGCGAATAATTGTGTAGTTTCTTATCATTTGGCTTGTGACACTCTATGCTTCTAATATAATAGATGTAAAATGATGATAAATTGGTATAATAAAGAAGCAGTATCATAAATGAAGAAGTTAGAGAATTATTAATATTTTTTGTTTAAATTATTAAAACCTTTATTTCAAATTTCCCTATTTCCATTTGTAGCAGTGAATTTATAATACAGTCTATCTCATAGATATTTTAATTTCCTTTCGTTTGGTACCAAAATTGAGGTATTTGGACAACATTGAGCCACAAAAAAATATGTCCTATTTTGAAATTTGAGTGTTGTTGTTTCACATTATATGCGTATATGTATTAATTACATTAATTTTATTATGGTTATCTGGTGAAGCTGGTGAACTTCTAACATAGCCTATCTTGTAGCAATTTAAATTTGCAATTCAATGGAAGATGTTTCATTCACCTCAGAACAGGCTCCTTCCAACCCACCCCCCCGGGGGGAAAGTCAAATTAGCACATTTTGCACGTATTTCAATGCGCGCCTTATAACTTTTTTCTACTGTGGTTTTGTAGTATAACGAATACATCGTTGGAAAGCTCATGGAGTGTACATTCCGAAAATATATATCCGTATAGACGATTTATTTAGTTGTGTAGGTTTAAATTGAACTTAAAGGAAAAGCTGTATTTTCCATTTAAATTCCCATAACATTTTTTTCACTGGGTTCACAAAAAAACTGATTACATTTTTGGAAAGGTCATCGAATTTACATTCTAGAAATATATGTCCGTATAGACTTTTTATTCAGTTTTGTTGGTTTAAATTCAATATTTAAAATTTAAAATCGTCCCAAAAGTAATGACTCATTCTGTCGTACAAATACATACAAATATGAGCTATTAGTTTTGAACCGATAGTAATTATCATATTATTCACAACTATATAGTTAGAGTATTAAATTGTTAATGTAGAGTGTATCATGTATGAAACAGTATGTCCTACTGAAATTAATTATTTTTTATGTAGGTTTGATATTGGTAAACTGAATAAATATAATAGCCGCGTTGAGGTGCGTGTACTCGTGACGTCATTAAATCCTCATTCAAAGATAGTATTTAAGACAATGAAGGGAGTTACAATTGAAGAAACTAATAGTGATTCGGTATAATAAACAAACAGTTATAGTTTTCTTTCGTTATTTAACAATCTAAAGCCCTAATTGAGTGTTTTAATAGGCTGCTTTGCTTACGTCACTCTCACAATTGAGTCCATTGTCTCTACTACAAGGAATTCCTCAAGTGTGAAAGGAATGTTATCTCTGTGAGGCTGAATAACTTGAAGGGAATAATTTACTGTTTTGAATAATGGAAATACATAATAAGTTTATATTATTTCAGTCTCTTGAATAGTATGTCCTACTGAAATTAATTATTATTTATGTAGGTTTGATATTGGTAAGCTGAATAAATATTTAGTAATAGCCGCGTTGAGGTGTTTTCTCGTGACGTCATCAAATCATCATTCTAAGATAGTATTTAAGACAATGAAGGGAGTTACAATTGAAGAAACTAATAGTGAATCGGTATATTAAACAAACAGTTATAGTTTTCTTTCGTTATTTACCAATTTAAAGCCCTAATTCAGTGTTTTAATAGGCTGCTTTGCTTACGTCACTCTCACAATTGAGTCCATTGTCTCTACTACAAGGAATTCCTCAAGTGTGAAAGGAATGTTATCTTTGTGAGGCTGATTAATTTGAAGGGAATAATTTACTGTTTTGAATAATGGAAATACATAATAAGTTTATATTATTTCAGTCTCTTGAACAGTATGTCCTACTGAAATTAATTATTATTTATGTAGGTTTGATATTGGTAAGCTGAATAAATATTTAGTAATAGCCGCGTTGAGGTGTTTTCTCGTGACGTCATTAAATCATCATTCTAAGATAGTATTTAAGACAATGAAGAGAGTTAAAATTGAAGAAACTAATAGTGAATCGGTATATTAAACAAACAGTTATAGTTTTCTTTCGTTATTTACCAATCTAAAGCTCTAATTGAGTGTTTTAATAGGGTGCTTTGCTTACGTCACTCTCACAATTGAGTACTCTAAATTCGTATTTTAACAAGTTCACTGCGTATCCGGATTTAGCTGGTATTCCTCTGTTGTGGAGTGCACATAGCTTCAGTTTGGTACTGGCTACCGTGAGGAGAGTAGCTGAGTGTAGTTGTTTTGTCATTAGCTTCACATATTCGCAATGAAACCCTCGGACACATGTGGCTTAATACGCCAGTAGATAATGCTTTTAAACTTCCATTGCGTATTGGGCCATCAGTGTACCGAGCATTAATTGGGCCATATGTGAACCGATACGCCACAGTATAATATAGTATACCTATTTTCATTTTATTACACCTTTACTGCCAATGAGCGTTCACGTTGGTTTCATTTGTTCCTTATACGTCTTCTATAAATTCGAGTTAATAATGTAATCGGTATTAAATATCTCGATGGATAATATCCTAAAAATGTAGAATACTTTCTACATTTTTAGGAAGCGTTTGAGAACGCTTTAAAAAAGGTGGAAAGAAGTTGTAAATGAATTTTCAAACTACAATTAATTCACACTTTTTTAATCAATCATTCATTAGCACTCATTTATGGAGATGAGCAAGTGTTGCAAAAAAAAGTGCCACTCATTTAATTATGGTTTTGTTCTTCGATTATCTACATGCACGTGTATCTATGGAAAGAAAAGAAAAGGTCTATGATTCTTAGAGGGGGACTCTGTGGCAGTCAAACGTATTTAATTTATTCAATTTTACACACAAACGTTTAGTATGGATAAATTTACCAATATAAAAAAAATAGTAAAGTGTGAAAGTATGGGAACCAAGTGAATTTCATGACTTGGGAAAAAAAATTTAAACAAAATTGAAGTTTCTAAATTTTTCTCTAATCAATTTGTAATGTAGCTCATCATTTTGGAAATTAAATTTCCTTTTTAAAGAGCACCCACACGACCATATTAGACGCAAAAGGAAAAAAGTTAATATGGAGTTTTACTAAAAGCCACTACAGGTTTTTCACTGGGTTTGCCACAAAAGTACATTAATTTAATTGTTAGGGGGAATACTATTTTAAAGTAGCCTATCTTGATGCAAATTTGATTCTAAATTGAATGAAACTATTTTTAACATCCTAGGACAACTCCTTCCACCACCCAGGTGGGGGAAATTATTTTTCAAGGGCTGTGATATTTTAATATAGCTTATCGTATAGGAATTTAAAATCCCTTCCCAAAGAGCCGTCACATGACACTACTAGACGCAAAGGAAAAAAAAAATTTTGGTCCAACCCGGTTTTTTCACTGGGTTCGTCAGAAATAGTCATTAATTTTGAAAATAGCCGTAGTGAATATCAAAAATAGCCTATCTTGATGCAAATTTGATTCTAAATCGAATGAAACTATTTTCGAGACCCTAGGTCAACCCCTTCCACCCCCAGGGAGTGACAACTGGGTCAATATTATATTGTGGGAATTATATGTTTTGTTGTGAAGCAACATTAAGATATAAAAAACCTTTTCAGTTTCTCCCCGAAGGGGAGAAACTGCGCATCGTACATGATGCGTACCAATAATACCAAGGAAATATATAAGACACTGTTGGAGAACACATGTATATATTAATTAATGTTTGTGTCCCAATGGCAGATGGAGGATATACAAAATGTATACCTTAGCAAGAATAGATTTATCCTAAGGTCAGGTAAGATATACTTTACTGAATGTATCGAACATATCATGTCACCTGTGAGGTTAGGTTAGCGATCCCACTGGGGTAGGTGGGGATGTTAGATAAAATTTATACTTTAGCGAAAGTATGGGGGGTGGTGCTAAGGTTAGGTTAGCGGTGTCCCATTGGGGGTGTGGAGAGGGGGTACAAAATGTATACTTTACTGAATATACCAGGCATTATCATATAAATTTTTCATAGCCAAGTAGTATGCGAACAAGCAATATCAATTAATATAAAAACAAACATTAGCAATTAAATACACCTCTGGGAGGGGGGGGGACTAAATGTATACTGTAGGGAATGTATGGAAAATTATCTCACCTAAGGTTAGGTTAGCGGTCCTAGTCATACCGTGAGAAATCAGAAGCCACGGCATGTATGCCACGAAAGTTGTGGCATAGATAATGTCACATAACTTTTCACCCTGCGATATGTAAGCAGAATAACAACATGGAAGAGAATAAAAGGAAAGGCCACTGAGAGTGGGAGTAATATAAACCTTATTTAGGTAAATAGAATGATATACGGAAAGGAGAATGATATAGAAAGAAACAATAGAATAAAATAGATATAGACAATGTAACCACCAGTGTAAGATAAATAACCAATTAAAAATAATAACTAAGTGTGAGAGACAGGGAGAGAAAAATGTCAGAGCAACAAAGTGCTAAAAATGGAATGAATAAAAATAGAGTGGGATAGAGGCTATGTATGAAATGAAAATAGGATATATAAATTATAAATATCAGAAATATAGAAATAGACGTGCAGAGCGCGCGGTGTATGTCGGATATCCTCGGAGGAGGTAAAAATGAATGTATGAACTTGTGTCTTGCGCCCTAGATGTGTGACTTTTTAAAAAATGAAATGAATGGAATGAATGAAATGAATAGAATGAATGGTATGAATAGAATGAATGAAATGGATGGAATGAATGGAATTTATGAAATGAAGGGAATGAATGAAATGAAGGGAATGAATGAAATGAAGGGAATGAATGAAATGAAGGGAATGAATGAATGAAATGAAATAAATAAAAGTAATAAAAGTATATAAAAGTAATGAAAGTAATGAAAGTAATAAAAGTAATAAAAATAATAAAAGTAATAAAAGTAATAAAAGTAATAAAAAGTAATAAAAGTAATGAAAGTAATGAAAGTAATAAAAGTAATAAAAGTAATAAAAAGTAATAAAAAGTAATAAAAAGTAATAAAAGTATATAGATGTAATAAAAAGTAATAAAAGTATATAGATGTAATAAAAAGTAATAAAAGTATATAGATGTAATAAAAAGTATATATATATGTAATTGTATGCGTGTTCGGGTGGGGTGTTTGTGCGGTGTGAGGGGCCGCGCTTCGCGTGGTTTTCTGGCCAGCTGTTCGGATGAACGCACACCATGGACCTTGTAAGAGTTTTTGGGTTTCTCCACTTCCCCACCCCCCGGGGGGAGTGGAGAAACTCCTCCGTCCATGCCAACGATACATGGGGGGGAGCTTGCGACCCCCCATCCCCACTTAGCTCCCTCTTGTGTGCCAATGTGAGACCCCGCCCATACGAATCTCTCCCTACCTGCTTGGCGTGCGCAGACACACAGTGTCTCCCTTTGGGAAAAGTAAGTAAATATATAAACAGCATATCTAAAGTTAGAAATGATATCTCCTCCTAGGGTTTTGGGTCTGGAGCTTAGCGGTTTTCAGATTCTGGAAGAGGAGCACGATATCTAGGTCGCCTCGTCTCTCTTTTTTTGAATTTCGGCTTTAAAATTTTTTAAAATTCAATCGTTTTTTTTTTTTGGTGGAGCCAATAGCTCCTCCCCCGGTGGAAGGAGAGAGTTGGGGTTTGTTGTGTCGTGTGGACAATTTCGAGACGTATCCATTTCCATCTATCAGAAATCTGTGTGTCGACCATGGTCGGAGCTGCACGACCTCAAACACAAAAGTGACTGATTTTCATAGGTGCTGGGGGAACCGCCATGGAGGAAGTTGGGGGAGGAAATCGGCTGCGCTCGAACTGCTATTAGATGGGGAAAATGTGCCCGCATCTTTTTGACCTGATGACCTTTCCTCCCAAACCCAGCCGTTTTGCCGTGAGTGCCATTTCCGCGCGAAAAAAATTCGGAAAATTTTCGGGTCGGAGAAATTTTGGGGCCGAAATGAAAAAATTTTACATTTTCGGAATTGCGTAGCTCAGCTCGGGTTGGGTCTGTGGAATTCAAACTTAGGTGGTCTTGTAGGGAATTTCGGGATCTTTCACGTGGTGTGGGTCCCGTTTCGATCAGAGGGTTCCAGGGTCCAACTTCGGGTCCACGAAGGGAGGTCAACTTCAGCCCCCATTTTGGGGGGGTTAGGGGTCGAATTTCGAAAAAATTTTACCATCACAGTGTGCGCCATACGTGTGGCTATCAGATGGGTACTGTCCGTATACCACTTTTGTCGACCGATTCGACATGTAAAATCGACCAAAAAAAGCTGTAACGCCGTTTTTGGCCAAAAAATGAACTTTGAAACGCTTGTTGAAGGGGGTTCCCCGGGTCCTAGGAACTTTTGACCCACACCATTCTCTAGAGAATTTCGAGATCTTTCTGATGCATTCATTCAATTTCCATTTCGGTGGACCTTGGACCCTCACGAATTTTCAGAAAAATGCGTAAACTCGTTATAGACCAAAAGTCATCATCGGGGGGTTAACACTTTTTGAATTAAATAAGTTTTCTTTTATATCAGTTTTTCATTCTGAAAACGATGGCGTTTTCCGTTTTCCGAAATTCCGATCCGTTCGG
The DNA here is from genome assembly GCA_947561585.1 of Caprella mutica. Classification (NCBI taxonomy): domain Eukaryota; kingdom Metazoa; phylum Arthropoda; class Malacostraca; order Amphipoda; family Caprellidae; genus Caprella; species Caprella mutica. The sequence goes on along the minus strand of CANNZV010002762.1, from coordinate 52,342 downwards.
AAAATATGAACATCGGAAATTTCTATTTTCCGAATTCTCCTGCTCCTCTCGGTTAAAAGTCACTGACTTGTTTTGCACACACTCTTGTAGAGCTCGAAATTATCTAACTAACGGTACTAGTATCAAACCCCCACGATCACTCCTTCACTCCCCCTGGTGGAACCCCCACAAAAAACATTTTTGCTCATAACTTTTTTTCTATAACACTTATCGAGAAACCGATAACAGATTTGGAATCCTCGTCAAAAATCCTATCCCACTGTACATGTCCGTATAGCACATTTATCAACCCCCGGGGGAGATTCGCTCACTTTAAATTTCCGTCGAAACTCTCGCGCCCTCTGGCGGTCGTAATTGCACACTTGATGCATCTCATTTCGTTCAAACATGTAGAACTTTCGATTATCTGCATGCACGTTTTTAGTTTTTCTCAATCTGCCAATAAATAAAAAAGTAATGATCCTAACTTTTCAGTTTTTTCCAATTTTACGTATCTCCAATCGTGGCTGTGAATTTCTAGTCTATTCCATCTTATAGAGATTCAAATTTCCTTTCTTATGATACCAGAATGAAGCCATTCAGACAACGTGTTCATACCCAAAATACATCATTTCAGTTCGATATAGTAAAAATTCCGACTTTTCTGTGCATTCACATTTTTCCCGTATCCATTATATTTACATTCATTTTATTACGACTATTTGGTGACGCTGGTGAACTTTTAACATAGCCTATCTTGTAGCAATTTTAATTTCCAATTCAATGGAAGCTGTTTCATTCACCTCAGAGCTCTCCTTCCACCCCCCCGGGGGGAAACAGAGTCAAATTAGCACATTTTCGACTTATTTCTTTGCGCTTCATAACTTTTTTCTGCTGCAGATTAGTAGTATAACAAATACATCGTTGGAAAGCTCATGGAGTTTGCATTCCGAAAATATATATCCGTATAGACGATTTGGTTAGTTTTGTAGGTTCAAATTGAACTTAAAGGAAAAGCTGTATTTTTCATTTAATCTCCCATAGCATTTTTTTGACTGGGTTTACAACAAATCTGATCACATATTCGGATTCCTCGTCGTACTAAACCCCATGATAATATAACTTCTTGATAAACAAATCATTTATTTAAATCCTTATCGTGAAATTAGTATATTCTAATAATTTAGAGATATTTTACCTCAGTCTGTCCCCTCTGTCATTTTCTATGCATGACAAGATAAGAATTTTTAAAGGGTGACTGTGGCATTTCATTTATAAATAATAATTGAATATGTTATAGCGAATAATTGAGTAGTTTCTTATCATTTGGCTTGTGACACTCTATGCTTCTAATATAATAGATGTAAAATGATGATAAATTGGTATAATAAAGAAGCAGTATCATAAATGAAGAAGTTAGAGAATTATTAATATTTTGTGTTGAAATTATTAAAACCTTTTTTTCAAATTTCCCTATTTCCATTTGTAGCAGTGAATTTATAGTACAGTCTATCTCATAGATATTTTAATTTCCTTTCGTTTGGTACCAAAATTGAGGTATTTGGACAACATTGAGCCACAAAAAAAATATGTCATATTTTGAATTTGAGTGTTGTTGTTTCACATTATATGCGTATATGTATTAATTACATTAATTTTATTATGGTTATCTGGTGAAGCTGGTGAACTTCTAACATAGCCTATCTTGTAGCAATTTAAATTTGCAATTCAATGGAAGATGTTTCATTCACCTCAGAACACGCTCCTTCCAACCCACCCCCGGGGGGAAAGTCAAATTAGCACATTTTGCACGTATTTCAATGCGCGCCTTATAACTTTTTTCTACTGTGGTTTTGTAGTATAATGAATACATCGTTGGAAAGCTGGTGGAGTGTACATTCCGAAAATATATATCCGTATAGGCGATTTATTTAGTTTTGTAGGTTTAAATTGAACTTAAAGGAAAAGCTGTATTTTCCATTTAAATTCCCATAACATTTTTTTTACTGGGTTCACCAAAAATCTGATCACATTTTTGGAAAGGTCATCGAATTTACATTCTAGAAATATAAGTCCGTATAGACTTTTTATTCAGTTTTGTTGGTTTAAATTCAATATTTAAAATTTCATTCTCGCGCTAGAATCGTCCCAAAAGTAATGACTCATTCTGTCGTACAAATACATACAAATATGAGCTATTAGTTTTGAACCGAAAGTAATTATTATATCATTCACAACTATATAGTTAGAGTATTAAATTGTTAATGTAGAGTGTATCATGTATGAAACAGTATGTCCTACTGAAATTAATTATTTTTTATGTAGGTTTGATATTGGTAAGCTGAATAAATATTTAGTAATAGCCGCGTTGAGGTGTGTGTACTCGTGACGTCATTAAATCATCATTCAAAGATAGTATTTAAGACAATGAAGGGAGTTACAATTGAAGAAACTAATAGTGAATCGGTATAATAAACAAACAGTTATAGTTTTCTTTCGTTATTTACCAATTTAAAGCCCTAATTGAGTGTTTTAATAGGCTGCTTTGCTTACGTCACTCTCACAATTGAGTCCATTGTCTCTACTACAAGGAATTCCTCAAGTGTGAAAGGAATGTTATCTCTGTGTGGCTGAATAACTTGAAGGGAATAATTTACTGTTTTGAATAATGGAAATACATAATAAGTTTATATTATTTCAGTCTCTTGAATAGTATGTCCTACTGAAATTAATTATTATTTATGTAGGTTTGATATTGGTAAGCTGAATAAATATTTAGTAATAGCCGCGTTGAGGTGTTTTCTCGTGACGTCATCAAATCATCATTCTAAGATAGTATTTAAGACAATGAAGGGAGTTACAATTGAAGAAACTAATAGTGAATCGGTATAATAAACAAACAGTTATAGTTTTCTTTCGTTATTTACCAATTTAAAGCCCTAATTGAGTGTTTTAATAGGCTGCTTTGCTTACGTCACTCTCACAATTGAGTCCATTGTCTCTACTACAAGGAATTCCTCAAGTGTGAAAGGAATGTTATCTCTGTGTGGCTGAATAATTTGAAGGGAATAATTTAGTGTTGTGAATAATGGAAATACATAATAAGTTTATATTATTTCAGTCTCTTGAACAGTATGTCCTACTGGAATTAATTATTATTTATGTAGGTTTGATATTGGTAAGCTGAATAAATATTTAGTAATAGCCGCGTTGAGGTGTGTGTACTCGTGACGTCATCAAATCATCATTCTAAGATAGTATTTAAGACAATGAAGAGAGTTAGAATTGAAGAAACTAATAGTGAATCGGTATAATAAACAAACAGTTATAGTTTTCTTTCGTTATTTACCAATTTAAAGCCCTAATTGAGTGTTTTAATAGGGTGCTTTGCTTACGTCACTCTCACAATTGAGTACTCTAAATTCGTATTTTAACAAGTTCACTGCGTATCCGGATATAGCTGGTATTCCTCTGTTGCGGAGTGCACATAGCTTCAGTTTTGTACTGGCTACCGTGAGGAGAGGAGGTGAGTGTAGTTGTTTTGTCATTAGCTTCACATATTCGCAATAAAAACCTTGGGACACATGTGGCTCAATACGCCAGTAGATAATGCTTTTAAACTTCCATTGCGTATTGGGCCATATGTGAACCGATACGCCACAGTATAATATAGTATACCTATTTTCATTTTATTACACCTTTACTGCCAATGAGCGTTCACGTTGGTTTCATTTGTTCCTTATACGTCTCCTATAAGTTCGAGTTAATAATATAATCGGTATTATATATCTCGATGGATAATATCCTAAAAATGTAGAATACTTTCTACATTTTTAGGAAGCGTTTGAGAACGCTTTAAAAGAGGTGGAAAAAAGTTTGTAAATGAATTTTCAAACTACAATTAATTCACACTTTTTTAATCAATCATTCATTAGTACTCATTTATGGAGATGAGCAAGTGTTGCCAAAAAAAGTGCCACTCATTTAATTATGGTTTTGTTGTTCGATTATCTACATGCACGTGTATCTATGGAAAGAAAAGAAAAGGTCTATGATTCTTAGAGGGGGACTCTGTGGCAGTCAAACGTATTTAATTTATTCAATTTTACACACAAACGTTTAGTATGGATAAATTTACCAATATAAAAAAAATAGTAAAGTGTGAAAGTATGGGAACCAAGTGAATTTCATGACTTGGGAAAAAATTTTCTAAACAAAATTGAAGTTTCAACATTTTTCTCTAATCAATTTCTAATGTAGCTCATCATTTTGGAAATAAAATTTCCTTTTTAAAGAGCACCCACACGACCATATTAGACGCAAAAGGAAAAAAGTTAATATGGAGTTTTACTAAAAGCCACTACAGGTTTTCCACTGGGTTTGCCACAAAAGTACATTAATTTAATTGTTAAGGGGAATACTATTTTAAAATAGCCTATCTTGATGCAAATTTGATTCTAAATTGAATGAAACTATTTTTAACATCCTAGGACAACTCCTTCCACCACCCAGGTGGGGGAAATTATTTTTCAAGGGCTGTGATATTTTAATATAGCTTATCGTATAGGAATTTAAAATCCCTTCCCAAAGAGCCGTCACATGACACTACTAGACGCAAAGGAAAAAAAAAATTTTTTGGTCCAATCCGGTTTTTTCACTGGGTTCGTCAGAAATAGTCATTAATTTTGAAAATAGCCGTAGTGAATATCAAAAATAGCCTATTTTGATGCAAATTTGATTCTAAATCGAATGAAACTATTTTCGAGACCTTAGGTCAACCCCTTCCACCCCCAGGGAGTGACAACTGGGTCAATATTATATTGTGGGAATTATATGTTTCGTTGTGCAGCAACATCATAAAAATTAAGAACCTTTTCAGTTTCTCCCCGAAGGGGAGAAACTGCGCATCGTACATGATGCGTACCAATAATACCAAGGAAATATATAAGACACTGTTGGAGAACACATGTATATATTAATTAATGTTTGTGTCCCAATGGCAGATGGAGGGTATACAAAATGTATACCTTAGCAAGAATAGATTTATCCTAAGGTCAGGTAAGATATACTTTACTGAATGTATCGAACATATCATGTCACCTGTGAGGTTAGGTTAGCGATCCCACTGGGGTAGGTGGGGATGTTAGACAAAATTTATACTTTAGCGAAAGTATGGGGGGTGGTGCTAAGGTTAGGTTAGCGGTGTCCCATTGGGGGTGTGGAGAGGTGGTACAAAATGTATACTTTACTGAATATACCAGGCATTATCATATAAATTTTTCATAGCCAAGTAGTATGCGAACAAGCAATATCAATTAATATATAAACAAACATTAGCAATTAAATACACCTTTGGGGGGACTAAATGTATACTGTAGGGAATGTATGGAAAATTATCTCACCTAAGGTTAGGTTAGCGGTCCTAGTCATACCGTGAGAAATCAGAAGCCACGGCATGTATGCCACGAAAGTTGTGGCATAGATAATGTCACATAACTTTTCACCCTGCGATATGTAAGCAGAATAACAACATGGAAGAATAAAAGAAAAGGCCACTGAGAGTGGGAGTAATATAAACCTTATTTAGGTAAATAGAATGATATACGGAAAGGAGAATGATATAGAAAGAAACATTAGAATAAAATAGATATAGACAATGTAACCACCAGTGTAAGATAAATGAAAACGCCAATTAAAAATAATAACAAAGTGTGAGAGACAGGGAGAGAAGAATGTCAGAGCAACAAAGTGCTATAAATGGAATGAATAAAAATAGAGTGGGATAGAGGCAATGTATGAAATGAAAATAGGATATATAAATTATAAATATCAGAAATATAGAAATAGACGTGCACAGCGCGCGGTGTATGTCGGATATCCTCGGAGGAGGTAAAAATGAATGTATGAACTTGTGTCTTGCGCCCTAGATGTGTGACTTTTTAAAAAATGAAATGAATGGAATGAATAGAATGAATGAAATGAATAGAATGAATGAAATGAATAGAATGAATGAAATGAATAGAATGAATGGTATGAATAGAATGAATGGTATGAATAGAATGAATGGTATGAATAGAAAGAATGGAATTTATGAAATGAATGAAATGAAGGGAATGAATGAAATGAAATAAATAAAAGTAATAGAAGTATATAAAAGTAATGAAAATAATAAAAGTAATAAAAGTAATAAAAAGTAATAAAAAGTAATAAAAAGTAATAAAAACTAATGAAAAGTAATGAAAAGTAATAAAAAGTAAAAGTAATAAAAAGTAATGAAAAGTAATAAAAGTATATAGATGTAATAAAAAGTATATAGATGTAATAAAAAGTATATAGATGTAATAAAAAGTATATAGATGTAATAAAAAGTATATAGATGTAATAAAATGTATGCGTGTTCGGGTGGGGTGTTTGTGCGGTGTGAGGGGCCGCGCTTCGCGTGGTTTTCTGGCCTGCTGTTCACCCCGTGAACGCATCATGGACCTTGCCCCCCTCCCCCCCGCATGTATATGTGGGGGGGTACGTATGTAGTCCATGCCATGATTCATGTGGGCAAGCTTGCGCGCACACATCCACCAAAATCCTACCCTGAATGCTTCCGCAAACCTCGACGCTAAGTCCCGTATGGCTGAAATCACGACATATATACAGAACAGACATCGAAAGTTGGAAAATCTATCTCCTCCCTCAGTTTTGAACCTACGGCTTAGCCCTTTTGGAATATGAAAGACAATTTGGTTCTTGACAGATTTCTGTCGAGACATTCGTGAATTTCATCCCTTGAATTTCATGAAATTCATCTCTTTTTTTTTTTTTTGAGCCCCCACAACCTTTTCCCCGGAGAAGCTAGAAATTTCTACTTTACACACTCGTGTAGACAAGATCCGAATCTCTAGGAATCTCAAAAAAGTAAAGCTCTGGTCCAACCATGGCCGAAGCTACAGGCGTTTGAATGAAAAAATACCTGTTTTTTAGGGGTGTTGGGGAAAAACCCCTGGGGGAAGTTGGGGGAGGAAATTACCCCTTTTTATTATTTCTGTAGATGGAGAAAATGTGCCCGCATCTTTAAGAATAGATATGTTTTTCCTTCTAAACCCAACCGTTTGCCCACAAAATGGATTTTAGCAAAAAAAAAATTTCAAAGAGTCCAAAATAATTGACACTTTACCCTAGATTTCCCTAAAATGAGAAAAAATTTATTCAATCGAACATTAAAGGGGTATTTCTGGGTCCTATGACCGTTAAACTTATATCATTCTCTAGAGAATTTCCAGCTCTTTCTGATGGACACATTCAATTTCCCCCTGGGGGGACTGAAAACCCCCAATAAATTTAGGAAAAAATTGTCAAAATAAATTTCACGGCAGAAAAATTTGAAATCATCGAAGAGTCGATTAAAAAGTATTGATTTAGTATAGATTTGTGATTCTAAGAACAATGGCGTTGTCCGTTTTTCGAAATTCCAACCCGTTCGGAAAATATGAACATGGGAAAATCTCATAAATTCCTAATTTCCAAAAAGTGTATAACACCTTTTTCCTTAATTTCCTGCTCCTCTCCGTTAAGAGTTACTCAATTTTTTTATACACAGCCGTGTAGAGCTTGAAATTTTCTATTCAACGGTACTAGTATCAACCCTCCATGACCCCTCCTCCAACCCCCACTGGTGGAACCCCCACAAATATTTCTTTCCTCCATAACTTTTTTTCTATAATTCGAATCAGGAAAATAAAAACAGATTTGGAATCCTCGTCGAAAACCCTATCCCCCTGTATATGTCCGTATAGCACATTTATCAACCCCCGGGGGAAATTCATCCACTTGAAATTTCGGTCGAAGCTTCAGCGCCCTCTGGCGGTCGTAATTATACGCTTGCTGCATCTCACTTCATTCACATCTGTAGAGCTCAATATTATCTACATGCATGTGTTTAGTTTTTGTCAAACGTCCAATAAAAAAAAAAGTTATTGGAAAAATAAAAAAAAATTTAATATCTCGGAAAACGTTTTTTCCGAATTTTCCGAGTAGTCAATTTCTAATAATGTTCATCTTATAGACAATCAAAATTCCTTTCGATTGATACCAAAATCAAGTCAATCAGACACCGTTGAGCCAAAATACATCATATTTTAGTTCCTATTGTTTATTTTACATTCGGCTAAGTTCCAAGTTAGCGAACGCTGTCGACCTACCGTACAAAATAATAATTACTGGGGTTGTGACAATATGCGTTTCCATTCATACACCTTAAGAATATCATAGACCAAGTGGAATGCTATCTACTGCTTTAATTCTATCCGTCTATAATAATTTCACGATTTTAAAAGCATATCGTCACAATCCTAATAATTACATTCATTTTATTACGGTTATTTGGTGTCGCTAGTGAACTTTAAACCTAGCCTATCTTACAGCAAATTTAATTTGCAATTCAATGCAATACTTTTTGTTTCCACCAGAACACTCCTTCCACCCCCCGGGGGGAAAAAACCAGTCAGATTGGTACATTCAATGAATGCCCTATAACTTTTTTCAACTGGAGATTTGGAACTAAACGAAAACATATTTGGAAAGCTCACAGTGTGTACATTCTGGAAATATATGTCCGTATAGACTATTTATTCAGTTTTGTAGGTTTAAATTCAATTTAAAGGAAAAGCTATATTTTCCATTTAAACTCCCCTAACATTTTTTTGACTGGGTTAACAACAAATCTGATTACATATTCGGATTCCTCGTCGTACAAAACATCATCACTGTAATGTTTCTTTACAAACAAATCATCTATTTCATTCATTATTTGGAAATTAAGCTTTCATAATAAATAGGGGAAATTTACCTCAGTCTACCCCTCTGTCATTTTCTATGGAAAGAAAAGAAAAGAAAAAGTCTATGATGCCTAGAGGGGGGACTCTGTGGCAGTCAAACGTATTTAATTTATTCAATTTTACACACAAACGTTTAGTATGGATAAATTTACCAATATAAAAAAAATAGTAAAGTGTGAAAGTATGGGAACCAAGTGAATTTCTCATGACTTGGGAAAAAATTTTCTAAACAAAATTGAAGTTTCAAAATTTTTCTCTAATCAATTTCTAATGTAGCTCATCATTTTGGAAATAAAATTTCCTTTTTAAAGAGCACCCACACGACCATATTAGACGCAAAGGGAAAAAAGTTAATATGGAGTTTCACTAAAAGCCACTACAGGTTGCTCACTGGGTTTGCCACAAAAGTACATTAATTTAATTGTTAGGAGGAATACTATTTTAAAATAGCCTATCTTGATGCAAATTTGATTCTAATTTGAATTAAACTATTTTTAACATCCTAGGACAACTCCTTCCACCACCCAGGGGGGGGGAATTATTTTTCAAGGGCTGTGATATTTTAATATAGCTTATCGTATAGGAATTAAAAATCCCTTCCCAAAGAGCCGTCACATGATACTACTAGACGCAAAGGAAAAAAAATATTTTTTGGTCCAACCCGCTTTTTTCACTGGGTTCGTCATAAATAGTCATTAATTTTGAAAATAGCCGTAGTGAATATCAAAAATAGCCTATTTTGATGCAAATTTGATTCTAAATCGAATGAAACTATTTTCGAGACCCTAGGTCCACCCCTTCCAAACCCCCAGGGAGTGACAACTGGGTGTCAAAAGAAATTTCACGGCAAAAAAAAAAAAAATCATCGAAGAGTCGATTAAAAAGTATTGATTGGATTTGTGATTATAAGAACAATGGCGTTGTCCGTTTTTCGAAATTCCAACCCGTTCGGAAAATATGAACATGGGAAAATCTCAAAAATTCCTAATTTCTAAAAAGTGTATAACACCTTTTTCCTTAATTTCCTGCTCGTCTCGGTAAGGAGTTACTCAATTGTTTTATACACAGCCGTCTAGAACTTGGAATTTTCTATTTAACGGTACTAATATCAACCCCCCATGACCCCTCCTCCACCCCCCACTGGTGGAACCCCCACAAAAAATTCTTTCCTCCATAACTTTTTTCCTATAATTCGAATCAAGAAAATGAAAACAGATTTAGAATCTTCGTCAAAAACCCTATCCCCCTGTATATGTCCGTATAGCACATTTATCAACCCCGGAAGAAATTCAGCCACTTGAAATTTCGGTCGAAGCTTCCGCGCCCTCTGGCGGTCGTAATTATACGCTTGCTACATTTCATTTCAATCACATCTGTAGAGCTCAGTATTTTCTTCATGCATGTGTTTAGTTTTCGTCAAACGTCCTATAAATAAAAAAGTTATTGGAAAAATAGATTAGTTTTTAATATTTTGGAAAACGTTTTTTCCGAATTTTCCGAGTAGTCAATTTCTAATAATGTTCATCTTATAGACAATCAAAATTCCTTTCGATTGATACCAAAATCAAGTCAATCAGACACCGTTGAGCCAAAATACATCATATTTTAGTTCCTAGTGTTTATTTTACATTCGGCTAAGTTCCAAATTAGCGAACGCTGTCGACCTACCGTACAAAATAATAATTACTGGGGTTGTGACAATATGCGTTCCCATTCATACACCTTAAGAATATCATAGACCAAGTGAAACACTATATACTGCTTTAATTCTATCCATCTATAATAATTTCCGATTTTAAAAGCATATCGTCTCAAGCCTAATAATTACATTCATTTTATTACGGCTATTTGGTGTCGCTAGTGAACTTTAAACCTAGCCTATCATACGGCAAATTTAATTTGCAATTCAATGCAATACTTTTTGTTTCCACCAGAACACTCCTTCCACCCCCCGGGGGGAAAACCAGTCAGATTGGTACATTCAATGAATGTCCTATAACTTTTTTCAACTGGAGATTTGGAACTAAACGAAAACATATTTGGAAAGCTCACAGTGTGTACATTCTGGAAATATATGTCCGTATAGACCATATATTCAGTTTTATAGGTTTAAATTCAATTTAAAGGAAAAGCTATATTTTCCATTTGAACTCCCATAACATTTTTTGACTGGGCTTACAAAAAATATAATAAAGCTAAACCGTATTTTCTATTCTAAATCCTTATAACCATTGGCCAAACTCTCTTTGGGATAAAAAGCTATTACTTGAACAAAATTGCTGTTGTTATTAAGAAATGTTATGAGGCCACCTACCCTATAGAGTGTAAACAGAGTCAGTTAGTCATCTGTATTTGTGGTGTGTGGTTGCTAACAAACCACTGAATTGTGGTACATTGTGGATGAAATGTAAGGCACATATATTAATTTAATATTTATTATAATTGTCACTTAAAATAGATGGTATTATTGAAAATTAGTAAATGAAATATAGCATATTGTGTGTTGAAATGGACAGTCCATGTATCAGAATATGTACATTAAAGTCTATTCATTCGTTAAAAAAAATGAAGACTCATATATGTTAAATTGTATTTCTATTTAAATTAATTCCTATGTTCCCATGCTTAATTTGGCTTGGAATCTTTCAAAATTGTCTTGTAACAAACTTATTAAGTCTAGCATACACGTTTAGCAGACGACAGTTTATTGTAACGAGACATGTTCTGAAACAAGTCCTGACGGTTACCTGAACCCATTTAATGATATTATACGCAGTAGAATAATAATGATTAAATGGATGGTAATAATTAGGATAAATATAAAAATGTTATAAGTAAGAAATCATAGAATGAGCTTTCACACGACCCTACTAGAAATAAAGGGAAAATAATTAATTTTGATATTCAATTAATTCACAACTGTTTTTTCTGACTGGGTTTGATGACATATATCCATATAGAATTTTTTTTATTGTCCTATCTTGATTCAAATTTGATTGTAAATTTAATGAAACTATTTTTAACATCCTAGGACAACTCCTTCCACCACCCAGGTGGGGGGAATTATTTTTCAAGGGCTGTGATATTTTAATATAGCTTATCGAATAGGAATTAAAAATCCCTTCCCAAAGAGCCGTCACATGATACTACTAGACGCAAAGGAAAAAAAATATTTTTCGGTCCAACCCTGTTTTTTCACTGGGTTCGTCAGAAATAGTCATTAATTTTGAAAATAGCCGTAGTGAATATCAAAAATAGCCTATCTTGATGCAAATTTGATTATAAATCGAATGAAACTATTTTCGAGACCCTAGGTCCACCCCTTCCAAACCCCCAGGGAGTGACAACTGGGTGTCAAAAGAAATTTCACGGCAAAAAAAAAAAAATCATCGAAGAGTCGATTAAAAAGTATTGATTGGATTTGTGATTATAAGAACAATGGCGTTGTCCGTTTTTCGAAATTCCAACCCGTTCGGAAAATATGAACATGGGAAAATCTCAAAAATTCCTAATTTCACAAAAGTGTATAACACCTTTTTCCTTAATTTCCTGCTCCTCTCGGTTAAGAGTTACTCGATTGTTTTATACACAGCCGTGTAGAGCTTGAAATCTTCTATCCACCGGTACTAATATCATCCCCCCACGACCACTCCTCCATTCCTCAATGGTGGAACCCCCACAAAAATTTCTTGTGAAACGTTTTTTCCGAATTTTCCTATTTCCATTTATAGTAGTCAATTTCTAATAATGTAATAATACCAAAATCAAGTCAATCAAACACCGTTGAGCCAAAATACATCATATTCATGCTTTCGGCTAAGTTCCAAGTTAACGAACGCTGTCGACCTACCGTACAAAATAATAATTACTAGGGTTGTTATTATTAAGAATGTTATGCTGACACCAGGGCCTTTAGAGTGTAAACACGTACAGTCAGCTTTCACTATTTGTGGTGTGTGGTTTTGTTACAAACCACTGAATTGTGGTACATTGTGGATAAAATGTAAGGCACATATATTAATTTAATATTTATTATAATTGTCACTTAAAATAGATGGTATTATTGAAAATTAGTAAATGAAATATAGCATATTGTGTGTTGAAATGGACAGTCCATGTATCAGAATATGTACATTAAAGTCTATTCATTCGTTAAAAAAAATGAAGACTCATATATGTTAAATTGTATTTCTATTTAAATTAATTCCTATGTTCCCATGCTTAATTTGGCTTGGAATCTTTCAAAATTGTCTTGTAACAAACTTATTAAGTCTAGCATACACGTTTAGCAGACGACAGTTTATTGTAACGAGACATGTTCTGAAACAAGTCCTGACGGTTACCTGAACCCATTTAATGATATTATACGCAGTAGAATAATAATGATTAAATGGATGGTAATAATTAGGATAAATATAAAAATGTTATAAGTAAGAAATCATAGAATGAGCTTTCACACGACCCTACTAGAAATAAAGGGAAAATAATTAATTTTGATATTCAATTAATTCACAACTGTTTTTTCTGACTGGGTTTGATGACATATATCCATATAGAATTTTTTTTATTGTCCTATCTTGATTCAAATTTGATTGTAAATTTAATGAAACTATTTTTAACATCCTAGGACAACTCCTTCCACCACCCAGGTGGGGGGAATTATTTTTCAAGGGCTGTGATATTTTAATATAGCTTATCGAATAGGAATTAAAAATCCCTTCCCAAAGAGCCGTCACATGATACTACTAGACGCAAAGGAAAAAAAATATTTTTTGGTCCAACCCTGTTTTTTCACTGGGTTCGTCAGAAATAGTCATTAATTTTGAAAATAGCCGTAGTGAATATCAAAAATAGCCTATCTTGATGCAAATTTGATTATAAATCGAATGAAACTATTTTCGAGACCCTAGGTCCACCCCTTCCAAACCCCCAGGGAGTGACAACTGGGTGTCAAAAGAAATTTCACGGCAAAAAAAAAAAAATCATCGAAGAGTCGATTAAAAAGTATTGATTGGATTTGTGATTATAAGAACAATGGCGTTGTCCGTTTTTCGAAATTCCAACCCGTTCGGAAAATATGAACATGGGAAAATCTCAAAAATTCCTAATTTCACAAAAGTGTATAACACCTTTTTCCTTAATTTCCTGCTCCTCTCGGTTAAGAGTTACTCGATTGTTTTATACACAGCCGTGTAGAGCTTGAAATCTTCTATCCACCGGTACTAATATCATCCCCCCACGACCACTCCTCCATTCCTCAATGGTGGAACCCCCACAAAAATTTCTTGTGAAACGTTTTTTCCGAATTTTCCTATTTCCATTTATAGTAGTCAATTTCTAATAATGTAATAATACCAAAATCAAGTCAATCAAACACCGTTGAGCCAAAATACATCATATTCATGCTTTCGGCTAAGTTCCAAGTTAACGAACGCTGTCGACCTACCGTACAAAATAATAATTACTAGGGTTGTTATTATTAAGAATGTTATGCTGACACCAGGGCCTTTAGAGTGTAAACACGTACAGTCAGCTTTCACTATTTGTGGTGTGTGGTTTTGTTACAAACCACTGAATTGTGGTACATTGTGGATAAAATGTAAGGCACATATATTAATTTAATATTTATTATAATTGTCACTTAAAATAGATGGTATTATTGAAAATTAGTAAATGAAATATAGCATATTGTGTGTTGAAATGGACAGTCCATGTATCAGAATATGTACATTAAAGTCTATTCATTCGTTAAAAAAAATGAAGACTCATATATGTTAAATTGTATTTCTATTTAAATTAATTCCTATGTTCCCATGCTTAATTTGGCTTGGAATCTTTCAAAATTGTCTTGTAACAAACTTATTAAGTCTAGCATACACGTTTAGCAGACGACAGTTTATTGTAACGAGACATGTTCTGAAACAAGTCCTGACGGTTAACTGAACCCATTTAATGATATTATACGCAGTAGAATAATAATGATTAAATGGATGGTAATAATTAGGATAAATATAAAAATGTTATAAGTAAGAAATCATAGAATGAGCTTTCACACGACCCTACTAGAAATAAAGGGAAAATAATTAATTTTGATATTCAATTAATTCACAACTGTTTTTTCTGACTGGGTTTGATGACATATATCCATATAGAATTTATTTATTGGCCTATCTTGATTCAAATTTGATTGTAAATAAATTCGCCCTCCTCAATTCTGCTCATCATATTCATATTTAATCATATTCATATTTACTCGATTTTTCCCCCCGGGGGGTGGAAGGAGCAGACTTGAGGAGGGCGAATTTATTTACAATCAATTTAGAATCAAATTTCAATAAAGATAAGCTATTTTAAAAATCAACTACTGTAATTGGAAACCTGTTATAAAATTAATGTAATATCAAAACGAAAACAGTGGAAAAACATTCCTTGAAAATTAAAATCCAAATTAATTATTTTCTCTTTGTTTCTAGTATGGTAGTGTGACGCCTCGTTAAAAAAAGCATTTCATTTTCTGAAAGATAGGCGACATAAAAAAATCATATTCATATTTAATCGCTTTTTCCCCCCGGGGGGTGGAAGGAGCAGACTTGAGGAGGGCGAATTTATTTACAATCAATTTAGAATCAAATTTCAATAAAGATAAGCTATTTTAAAAATCAACTACTGTAATTGGAAACCTGTTATAAAATTAATGTAATATCAAAACGAAAACAGTGAAAAAACCAATCATGAAAATTAAAATCCAAATTAATTATTTTCTCTTTGTTTCTAGTATGGTAGTGTGACGCCTCGTTAAAAAGAGCATTTCAATTTCTGAAAGATAGGCGACATAAAAAAATCATATTCATATTTAATCGTTTTTTCCCCCCGGGGGGTGGAAGGAGCAGACTTGAGGAGGGCGAATTTATTTACAATCAATTTACAATCAAATTTCAATAAAGATAAGCTATTTTAAAAATCAACTACTGTAATTGGAAACCTGTTATAAAATTAATGTAATATCAAAACGAAAACAGTGGAAAAACATTCCTTGAAAATTAAAATCCAAATTAATTATTTTCTCTTTGTTTCTAGTATGGTAGTGTGACGCCTCGTTAAAAAAAGCATTTCATTTTCTGAAAGATAGGCGACATAAAAAAATCATATTCATATTTAATCGCTTTTTCCCCCCGGGGGGTGGAAGGAGCAGACTTGAGGAGGGCGAATTTATTTACAATCAATTTACAATCAATTTTCAATAAAGATAAGCTATTTTAAAAATCAACTACTGTAATTGGAAACCTGTTATAAAATTAATGTAATATCAAAACGAAAACAGTGGAAAAACATTCCTTGAAAATTAAAATCCAAATTAATTATTTTCTCTTTGTTTCTAGTATGGTAGTGTGACGCCTCGTTAAAAAGAGCATTTCATTTTCTGAAAGATAGGCGACATAAAAAAATCATATTCATATTTAATCGCTTTTTCCCCCCGGGGGGTGGAAGGAGCAGACTTGAGGAGGGCGAATTTATTTACAATCAATTTAGAATCAAATTTGAAACAAGATAGGACAATAAAAAAATTCTATATGGATATATGTCATCAAACCCAGTCAGAAAAACCAGTTGTGAATTAATTGAATATCAAAATTAATTATTTTCCCTTTATCCAATCACAGTAGTTGATTTTTAAAGTAGCTTATTTTTATTGAAATTTGATTCTAAATTGATTGTAAATAAATTCGCCCTCCTCAAGTCTGCTCCTTCCACCCCCCGGGGGGAAAAAGCGGGAAATTAGGAAATTATGTCTCCTATCTTTCAGGAACACGAATATTAATGATATTGAATACCTTCTATTTATTGACGGGAAATAAACAAAGTATATAAATAAAGACAAGGTGGAAATTATTATGATAATTTGATGTAGCCTATATTTTTAATTTTTTGGGTTGTTTCCTATGTGCAGTTAATTGTAAATGAAAAGTCACACATTTTTGCACATAATTTTTTTTTTAATACTTATCGGTATTAATTGACCGTTGTGTATTGATAATGAAGTACATTCAGTAGGAAATTCAATTTTTTATCTTTGGCATCCCTTTCCACTATTTGCTATCCATAGATTTACTCTGAAGATACTTATTGCAATTAGCGTAACTCTCCATTAACTGCAGTACATTAATAAATAGTTCCATATTATAGTACACCGTGAGTGTACTGAAATTCGGAGTTTTTGTCATAATCTGTATATCGGTATCATGTCCGTATATCCGTATAGGAAATGTTTTTAAATTTTACAATCAAAACAGTGTCATTTTCCTGGTGAAATGAACAGTAAAGTTGATGTAATTTAAATTGTCCCGAGTTTACAACCAAAGTCAATTCAATATTGCTGTAATTAAAGTTAAGTCATACATATGGGCATTTGAATTGCAATTGAATAATATTTTTTACTATATGTATTTATACATTTGTTCCCATTATTTTGTCTCTCCACTATTCTTTCCACTTCTATTTTAGATGCCGAAACGCAAGTACTGCAAGAACTGTGGCCTGCGAAATGGCCACAGAAAGAATTGTATAATGGCAGTTAGAGTTCCTAATGAGGATGTTCCTCCTGCATCTGCCCCCACTATTGGAGCAGGTACGGGAGACCCACCTCGCATTAAATGCGTTTTGTGTAGAAGCAGTGGCGGGCAGCATAAGAGATTCTGCCCTAACATTCTTTTTAATCCTAATGTTGCTGGTCCTTCAAATTCGGTTTCACTTGTTCCCCCTGTAGTTTCCCCGACTCTTGCTGGTCCTTCAAGTTCGGTTAATACTGACCCAGGAGTCGCGGATCTTGTACCTGCACCTAACTATTCAGGTGAACCCATGGATATAGACCCTCCTGATCAGTCTCCCGTTAGAGTCGTAGCTGATCCTCCTTTGGTTGATGTAGATATTCCCGTCCATGTAGGTGATCCTATGGAAATAGACCCTCCTGATCATGCTCCCATTATGGTTGTAGGTGATCCTCCTTTGGTTGGGGTTGTTGAAAACCCTCCTCTAGCGGTTGTTGAAAACCCTCCTGTAGCGGTTGTTGAAAATCCTCCGGGAGCGGTTATTGTTCCTCCTATAAATGAGGAGTGTGAATGCTGTCATCGGACATTTTCGCCTTTTTTCCCTTTAATCTTAGTTGTTCTCGGTGAAAACTTCAAGAGACGGAGAATTGTCGGAGATACAATTATGCTCACTAATTTGAGTATGGTATGCGAATCATGCAGGGGATACTTACACGGTAGTGATGCTTGGAAAGATGTTTGGTGTTCCACTCTCTATTCCATAATCACTAATCCCTTATTTACTGCAAATATACCGTCACTGTCTATGATTCCCAAGGGAATTATTCGAATGTGGGAACACTTACGAAATAGGCATGTTGACACAATTCCCTTCTTTGAAAATGAGGAGACAGTCTCTTACCTCAAGCCATCTTTGGATAGGTTCAATGAAGAAAATAATGATCCACAGCACAGGCTCTTCAAAGAGTGTCATGAAAGGGAATGCTTCCCTCGAGTCACATGTCCTGCTGGCTGTAGTATGTTTGTTGATGACCCTTTTTACCTAGAGCAGGTGCACCATTTCATTCGGCATATCAATCCTCATTTTAATCTATTCAGTGCTAATGCCAACCGTGTTGTTGGGAAAAGAGGAGATTGGCCCTATGTAGGGAAAGTTCTTTCCTTTGTATTGAAAGGTGCTTCAATCATAGATGCTCAAAAAGGCCTATGCATTGTGGTGTGTACAGCTCACAGTGATTTATCGCACGAGTATGTGCATGTTCCCAAGAACCCAGTTCTTGCTAAGTATGGTCTTTGGGATGGAGAAAGAGTTGACATGCAGGCTCCAATCAGAGCGTCTGTGAATTTTGTTAAGAGAGGAAAATGCATAAAAGGGCGCACCAACAGATATGCCAACATAACTTTGAACAGCACACGAAATGGATTCAGCACTTTTCGATTGGCTACAAATCCTGATGATAGTGAGACCTACAGTGATTTTCACCGGGATGCAGAAATTCTCACTTATTACAATCGAAGTGATACGAAACGTAATGTCCCTGCATACAAAAGTGAAGAGTATGATGCATTACCAGAAACTTTTAAAGCGTACATTGGCCATACTGATGCCGAAATAAGAAGTGATTGGGAGTCCACGGGGACATTTATCACCACCATGGAATCTATTGCAATCACCAGTGCTTACAACAGCTCAGATGGAAAATCCATATCCAATCTGTTTCCTTTACCTCTATCTGCTTCTCACGGAAGAACACCATTTGGCTCTATCATCAATAATTCTAGCCCCCGATTTCACAATAAAGCACTTGCTGTTCTCTCTTTGGTTGTAACCTCTATTGGTAATTGTCGAGCGCTATATATCGCGTATATTGCCAAAGAGAAAGTAACTGATCGCAACACTCCTCTTGGAGCAGTGTATTATCGTCTTCTTGGGTATTTGACGATCCGAAAGCTCAAAGAAATTTCATCTCCCAATAGGAACCGTGAGATGTGGAGAGAATTCGCTGCAGAATTATATAATGTTGTGGCCAATGTTTATCAACTGAATGAAAATACTTCAGTTGAATTGTTCACTGCCTACTTTCTGCAAGGCGCGATTGGTGCTGATACTTTATCCGTCTTTAATTGGTACTGGAACTGTGATCCAGCAACACCTTTTGAGACTGGAACTGATTTCATCATTGTGACAGAGGCTTTAGTTAACCTTCATGATGTCAATGAGGAGGGCACTCATAAATTATTGTTGAAAGCGTCTTCCACAAATGACAGGAATAGGTACAGTGAGGAGCTCTTTATGCGTTGGACACCTGATCTCAAATGGATTCGTTATGGTAAAGATGTATATGAAATTTTGGATGAATTTCCTGATGCGATTAAACCATTAAATATTTTTGTATCCGTGCCATATCTGATTGGAAAGGTTAACAACCAATCCTTCAGCTTTGACGGGATACAAAGTGTTATGACATGTTATTTCCATCAGAATTCATTTTTGATGAGAGAGGATGCACAAACTGAATTAAGGTGTCCTGATGATGGATGCAATAGAAAGCTTTACTGGAGATGCCCAGTGTCGCACGGTCAACCAGAACAATGCAGAGTAGGTATATGTTCTAACAGAGGCAGGCAATTGTTGCTAGATGCACAGCAAGTGTCATTGGACCTGGTTGCTAACATTCCACCTGCTGCTGTTCCACCGCGTCCTGCTGCTGTTCCACCGCGTCCTGCTGCTGTTCCACCGCGTCCTGCTGCTGAACCTAATCAATTAGTGCCACCAGAACATGATTTACCAGTTGCAAATTTACCAGGCCAACGGCGGGATCGTGATGTTTTTGGTGGTGATGTGATTCTGGATATGAGAAGAGGCCGTCCATGTCGACTTCCCCCCCGTCGTGGTGCTGCTGCTGCTGATGATGATGATGATGGAGGAGGAGAAGAGATTCAGCGTGTTATCAGATGTTTTTTCCATCGTGCATATTTGATCAGAGAAGAAGCAAGTACTGAATTAAGGTGTCCAGATGATGGATGCAAAAGAAAGCTTTACTGGAGATGCCCAGAGTCGCACGGTCAACCAGAACAATGCAGAGTAGGTATATGTTCTAACAGAGGCAGGCAGTTTTTGCTACATGCACAGCAATTGTCATTGGAACATGTTGGAATCATTCCACCTGCTGCTGTTCTACTGCGTCCTATTGATGAACCTTTTGAACCAGAACATGATTTACCAGTTGCAAATTTACCAGGCCAACGGCGGGATCGTGATGTTTTTGGTGATAATGTGATTGGGGATGGGAGAAGAGGCGGCCGTCTACCTCAACGTCCCCGTCGAGCTGCTGCTGGAGGAGGAGGAGGAGTAGAAGAAGAAGAAGCAGCAGCAATGCCAATTGTTGATCATGGACAAGAGATTCAGCGTGGTACAGAGCCTGCCCCTATGTTCACTGATGGTTATGGAAGGATGGCACTGGTAGCCGACACTAGTACTCATACATCATCCTCTATGTTTCTATTGCGCGGTCAGTTCAGTGGTCAAGAAAATGTTATGTACGCAAAGAAACCTACTGTTCGCCATCAACAAACTCTCCACCATCTATATTCCAAGACGCCCGAATCATCGTTTCCATTAGCACATCCTGATGGTGCACTTCATCCTAAGATCTTCTACAGTAATCGGCCATCAGCTCCTATTGGCTCAATGCCTAACGTTTCGTACACTAAGTACGGGAATGAAGATCATCCCGGAGGTCTTGCTTCTTTCAATAGCCATGTTCAGGTTAGGATGAGAGACTTGCTTTCTCCTACAAGCAGGGATGTAGGCTATACCTGCCATTCATTTGATGCGGTGCTTAATCGGCATTGCGATGCTAACTCTATCAGATCCGTTGCCAAAAAAGGTTTGGAAACTGTTAACCGAGTCTATTTTGACAGATCCAGAAATCAAGATCATAAGCTGGAATTTGTTGGTGGCACTTTTGAAGCGGACCGTCTAGCGAAAACCATGAAGGACACTGGAAGTTGGTCATATTTTATCACCATCAGTTGCAACGATAATCGTTGTCCTGCATTAGCTAAAATCAAGATAGAGATTGACAAGGCATATGGACTTGAAGAAACGAAGGAACGAAATACTGCTCTTCAAAATCTCCTCTACACTTACTGCCGTTTATGGGAGAGATATGTTCGTCACTTTTTCCAGCATCTTCTTAAATGCGATGAAGATATTTTCGGAGCTAAAGCGAAACACTACTGGTATAGGTATGAGTTCCAGAGTGCAGGAGCCCTTGGAAACCTTCCGCATGTGCATGGAGGAGTAGTTCTTGAAGAAAACTTGCTCTACAGGGATAAATTCAAGAAAACCAGCTGCAGAAGCCAAGAAATCCTCAGCTCAAAACACTTTTGTGATTGGCAAACCCTTCTCCTAGATGGCTTTATAGAAGACATTGATGATGTCGCAAATCTAGGAAAGGAATTGGAGAAGCTTCACAAACACAAATGCAAGAATTCAAGATTTCGTTGCCAAAAGCGGGGCAAGAATAATAAATTACACTGTCGCGTGCCTCGATACGAAGCAGCATGTGAAGGAAGGGTAGAACCCGTGATTCCTCAATATGCAAACGAGACGACAGACATATTGGTAGAATTAGGGCTTGCAGATCGCAACAGCGATGATCTCGGCTTACCTGAAGAATTAGTTGGACTGAAGTTTCACTATGCAGCTCCAAAAGATGTTGTCTGCACACCAACCAATGGTAAGTTGTTCTGCTTCTTTCAAAGCACAACTAATGTCCAATGTGTCGACCATTCATTCAGGATATCTTATCTGTGCAAATATGCTGCTGGTGATGACGAGAAGAGAGATGTGTTGTTCCAAGCTCCATTGGGAGACGCAGAAGAGGTAGTTGTGGAGCGCTTTGACTTGTATCATGCCAAAATTTCCGGTGCTGCTCTGAATGAAGCCAAGTTTCGCAAAGAGACAAAGGCGGCCGAGCCTCAGGCCAAGGAAATTTGCTTGACGGAAATGGCGTGGTTCCTTTTGAACTTGCCTTATCTCGTAACTGATGTTGAGTACGTTTACGTCTCTCTTCTTCCCCTCGAGCGTAGAGGCACAACTGAGAAATCTCACAAGAATGCTTATTCCACGGTTAGACCAAATAATGTTATTTTGACGATTGAAAACAGGAGGGAATTGGCCGAATGGAGGAGATTTACTCGTAATCAGGGAATACATATTTCGGACATACTGGACTCTACTTACTATCCTGACAACATGACTCGATTCAATGTTCGTCCTCCTGAGCTCCGTTTCATTCAGGATGTTGAAACTTATTGCCGATGGTTCTCTTTTTCTCATGATCCAATTCCGAATTGTCAGGTGAGTGTAGTATTGAGTGAATTGCCCTTCCAAGATGGAATCGGCAGAGTTGTCAAGATCAGAAAGATGTACTTGACTGAAGTTTCCACATTCTTCCGGGATGTTGCTGCAGGCAATGGTTTAGTTGGTGTGCCGGATGGGGCACAGCAGGTGTCCAATCTTCTGTCTCTGCTTCTCATTGATGCTACTGAGATTCAACCCACAGATCTCTTACTGAGGTTTGTCAATATGGAGAGCACCAAAGAAGTTGTTGTTTTCTATAGACACGTGCCTCCATGCAATATAGGGGATTTCTTGTACTACTGTCTGCTCAGGTTTGGTAACATCACCTGCGAGAGAGACACATTTGCACAAGGAACTCTAAAGTCAGCTTATCAAAATGCTGGACTGATGCGAGATGCTGCGTTTCCAACAAACGCCGAATTCCTTGCTCTCAGCAGAAGGTATGTTATGGAAGAACTAGTACACCTCCAAATAAGACAGAGGAAGTTGGAGAGTTACTTGAAATCTGCAATCCACATATTCCGCCGATTTTACACGAATTTACGAGCTTATGAAGAAACCATGCCTCTCATCACAGAAATTGCCATACAGGATGAAGCAACAGCCAAACTTGATACTCTGGAACGAGAGTGTCTCCGAAAGCTTTTGGATACCTTGGTGAGTATGCAACTTCCTGGTTTTCCAGGTCGCCAAGCAGTTGTTGATGGCGAGGCGCTGGTATATGTTCCTCGTGTAGAGATGCACGCGAACCAAAGTAGAGAGTCTCTTGAAGAACAAAGAAAAGTGCTCCAATTTCTTGTTAGGGCCATCAACAGGTTGGCTGATCCTCATGTGTGCTTCACTCGGTCACAGTGGTTGGTAGGTCCTCCAGGAAGCGGAAAGACTCACATAATGCTGAACGCTGTTGCTTATTGCGTGTCTCAACAAATCAAATGCATGGTCATCAGTCTAACTGCTGAGAGAGCCAGAGCCATCGGTGGTTACCATTTGCATCTTGTGTTTTGCTTGCCGGTTGATCATAGCTCATCGAATGTTGAAGGTATAGTTGATGCTGCTCTGAGGAAACTAGCATTGTCTCCTCACAGATTGGCTTTCCTGAAGAGATTGAGAGTATTGTTCTTCGAGGAAATTGGACTCATCTCTTCTCAGATGCTCTCAACCATTGATCTGATCTTCAGATTCATAAAATCAGACGACAGACCATTTGGCGGAGTCATCTTCTTTGCAACAGGGGACCACAGGCAGCTTTCTCCTATCAATGGAACCCATGTTTGGCTGTCCAATACTCTTCTCACATCTGTTGATGTATATTGCTTAAAGCATCTAGTGAGAAGTGGAGGTGATGAGGACCTACAAAGGTTAATAACTATAATGAGGAGACCCATAATTCCTAATAGAGAGGTGTTTGAGGCCAAACAGATTTTCAGAGAAAGGTGTCGCCCACAAGCAGTTGCCTCATGGGACCAAGTTGAGTCAACCCATCTGAGAATTGTTGGCACCAAAGCAGCAGTTGAAGAGTCTGAGACTCAGTATATACAGCAAATGCTCAACCGCCCAGGTGTTGAGTACAGGTTGTCTAGGTCTCTAGATGAAGTTTGCCTAAGAGGTGCTGCTAATTGGATTCCTGCTTCACCAGATGTGGTAAATGAACTCAATTATAAGCTTGCTGAAAGAGAGAATTTGTATCTCTTTATGAATGCAGTGATGCAATTGACTTTTAACAACAATCATGGAACAAGAAATATGCCTCTTTTCAGTCAAGGTCAGAGGTGTGTCATTGTCAGATTGCCACCACCAGAGCAAGAAAATGGTGCACAGGATCAAATAGTATTGATGCATGTTAG
Organism: Caprella mutica; assembly: GCA_947561585.1. Classification (NCBI taxonomy): domain Eukaryota; kingdom Metazoa; phylum Arthropoda; class Malacostraca; order Amphipoda; family Caprellidae; genus Caprella; species Caprella mutica. Next base: position 27,774 of record CANNZV010002762.1, on the reverse strand, counting down.
GTTGATTCCGACTGATGCCACTTATACTGTTGGTAATCCAGTTCCTGCTGAATGGCCATTGGCAGTTTTGAAGCGCAGAAAGTCTCCTGGGGTAACGGGGCGTAGATATGGAGCTCTTGGAAGACGTGAGCAATGGCCTCTAAGATACTATGTGTGTCAAACCGTACATCGGACGATGGGTGACACTTTGAGCAGAGTTGCAACCATGATTGCAGGTCAGAAGATATACACAATGTGGGAGAGAGAGATGCTGATGGTGTTGATAAGTCGAGTCAGGAACTTGGACCATATCGTTTTTGTTGGTCCATTTGAGGCCACTTTGGCAGCCATCGGGAAGTTGCTCAACAGGAAAGTTCCCATTGTCGTTGAAATTCATCGGCGAATGCAAAGCCTAGACGTCATTGATGACCCACCACGTCCACCTGTTCTGAGGCCATCACAGCAACGGTACAAAGGTTTACACTGCCAGATCCCTTCAGATAATGTTGGTTTCGTTTATTTGATGGTAAGTGCCTGTTTCCCAACCAAGATTGTCATAAGAGAAGGCCTAAACTTGAAAGAAGACATGTCATATTTCAACAGTTCTGTCGGTGACCCTTCAACTCTTCATATTCGGCCATGGCTGTTGGCTGCTTATGCCTGCCGATTCCCAACCGACCCGGCAGAAAACCAAAGGGTACGCACAAATTTGTACACAAGGTGGACAACTACCTGTTTAAATTTTGATGGGGAATTTAACAGGAAACCATATTGGTATGAAGCTGTTCAACTTGGAATTGATGAGGTCACTGCAGTGAGCCTTGATGCTAGATGTAATCTGCTAATGAACGTATGTCTCGAACATCAACAACAAGAACAACGATAGAAGGTGGATTTCCCAGCTTACTTTGGTTGGAAATAAAATAGTTGCAATCTTGCTTCTATATTATGCAAATTACATGTTTTTTGTCTTGTTAGTCTATTTAGTTCATTATAATTTGGTAAATAAGTTTGTTCCTTGCTATTTAGTGTATTTCAATGGTTAGTTTTGAGGTGTTGCGAAAATCAATTAGTTGTATTTGTGGTCAATAAAATTGTTGCAATCTTGCTATTATTATATGTAATTTTTTTTTTCTTGTTAGTCTATTTAGTTCATTTGAATTTGGCAAATAGTTTGCTCCTTGCTATTTAGTGTATTTCAATGGTTAGTTTTGAGGTGTTGCGAAAAGCAATTAGTTGTATTTGTGGTCAATAAAATTGTTGCAATCTTGCTTTTATTATATGTAATTTTTTTTTCTTGTTAGTTTATTTAGTTCATTTGAATTTGGCAAATAGTTTGTTCCTTGCTATTTAGTGTATTTCAATGGTTAGTTTTGAGGTGTTGCGAAAAGCAATTAGTTGTATTTGTGGTCAATAAAATTGTTGCAATCTTGCTTTTATTATATGTATTTTTTTTTTTCTTGTTAGTCTATTTAGTTCATTTGAATTTGGCAAATAGTTTGCTCCTTGCTATTTAGTGTATTTCAATGGTTAGTTTTGAGGTGTTGCGAAAAGCAATTAGTTGTATTTGTGGTCAATATTTTTGTACATTCCTTTGGTTCCATTCATTGTATTCTTGAGGGTTGTAGCTTCCTAACTTCAGTTGCCCGCCCATTGCTTCTCGTCTCCTGCTCCTACTGCCAAGTTGGATGTCCATCTTAAGGTAATTACATGTACAATATTAAATGATTCAAGTATTTATAAAACATGTTGCTTCTAAACTATATTTTCTTTTCAAATTTCACAGGCTGAGCTCACTATCTTCAGTTGAATTTTGCTGTTCCTCACTTCTGACTGATCTCAGCCGCCGCCAATGAACATATATGTCTGCAATATCAAGAATAAAACAGGTAATATAATTTTTTTTATAGCTGAATCATATTTTTCAAATGATATATTGTACATTTAACGTTAATTTTCAAATGAATTTATATTTCAGAAGCAATTCCATCATATAAAAGCAGTGGAGGGCAGTGGTTCAACTTGGCAAGAACTGCGCCATTCATTATTTCTCAAAAAAACTATGATCATTTGTGCATTTTATTATTATCCTTATATTTTCTGTTATTATTAAATTAAAGCCATTCTCTCTTTGTCATGTACGTCATCTTATGCCGTAAACGGCTAAGAATATTAGTTTTAATTTTATAGTTGTTGAATTTCAAATTCATTGCAGACTAGGAGGATAAAGCTATATGCTTTGTCTTGATACTGCATTAACAAAAGCGATGGCATTTGAGTACCACAAGATTTTTCTCATAGTGTTAACTCTAACTCTATGATGAAATACATGGTCCATTGGAAAGCTCAATATGCTAGGTATTCAATTTCATTTATATTTTATTCTATTCAATAATATGTTAAAATCATTGATTTGAAACACAGACAGAAATAATATGATTTAAATTGTGCTGTATCTATAACTATAGTAGTGAAAATAAGCAGATTGTATGTGTCGAGATCGTCATAAAAATTAGACACATAAAGTAGCTGTATTATATAATATATGTCTATGAATTTTAATTACTAGTCTAACTATATATTGCAATTTTAATACCTATTTAAAAGCAAAGACCAAATAAAAGTGGGCTTTTTATTTACAGTCAATACTTATCTTATATTCAAATTCCCTTAATGAGCAAAAATCATTATAGATACTCAAATTTATCAAATATTATTCACCAGCCAATTTGCCATATTTATTCAGAGAACGTATCAATCGATGTTGCCATATTGCTCATTCTGCTTCTGACGTCAGGTAAAGTTGCTCCTGTGGTAAAGTTGCTTAGTAATTGTTGTTGCATTTTATATTTTTCATAGTATTATTTAAGATTCATAAGTATAATTTAGTTTGTTTTTTCTTTTATGGCTTAATTGTATGTACATTTAGTGCTTCCGAAGACATTATATCCAGTTCTCCTAAAGTTCTGAACCTACCTAGGTAGAAATTCTCCATTTCGTGTCCGCCATTAACCGCCATTACCTTTGCCAACACATTGCATCACTTTTCTGCATATGGCAATAACTCTATTCGTTTCTCTCTCAATTTTTAATTTAACATGGAGGGAGCACTATCATGTACTTAGCTAGGTAGCTATTTATTATTTGAAAAATTACCAGTCTGCATAAACTGTTCCATGTCTCAAAGTGTGGCAAGAAAGTTGCAAGTGTAGTGAGAAAATAGATCCAGATTGCCACATTTAAGATACTCTAAGGAGAAGTTTGACTTCCTAGTGAAGATTTTACACTTGAATACATTTTAATGCTTCATGTCTGATGTAAGTGTAACTCTTTGAGACTATTTTGGGATTAAATTACATGTTTTTCAACTTATTTAACCCCTCATAAGTCGCCAATATACCGGCGACTTTGTCCACACTTTGAAACATGGATTTAACTGTTAAAGTGTTTGTAGAGATCTCTTATTCTGTTTGTAGCGGAAATAAATTTAAATAGCCTATAGGAATTAATTAAAAATTGTTCCCAAATATCTTCCATATTCTGCAGACTGGCTATTTCATATTTGCTGTGTCCATATCCCAATTTATGGAGAAAATAATCCTGTGTCTGTGCCAGTCTGCAAAGCATGTACAATAAGTCTTCAGGTGTTTAATTTTTGATGTACCTAGGTAATTTCGCTCCAAAATGGCAAAAACTGTATAATCTCCAATAATTACCTATAAACATTGAAATTAATTAGAAAATTGTTGCCAGATAATTTAAGAGAAGAAACTATGTTGTATTTGCAAAGTTTTTAAGTGACTTTTCCTCTGTGGGCCCAGTATGTTAAATATGGCAGATATTTTGCTTATTATTTCATTTTTGTAAGTATTTTCTCATACTTAAATTGAATTAGTTTGTGCTGTAGATAATTGGACTTGGTCACCAGTTTGCAAAAGATGCCTAAAGTTTATACGGAGTCTACCGAGGCATAAATATAAGTTTCCTGAATTACCCGGCGACTATTTTCTAATTAATTCCTATGTTTGCATATGATTATTGGAGATTAGTTTAGGAAACTTGGCTATTGTTGAGAAAAATTTCCTCTTGTGAAATAACATGGGCACATACTAATTAAATAAGACTGACGCCATTCTGCATAAGATGCATGAAGTTTACGCGGAGACTACCGAGGCATAAATATAAGTTTCCTGAATTACCCGGCGACTATTTTCTAATTAATTCCTATGTTTGCATATGATTATTGGAGATTAGTTTAGGAAACTTTGCTATTGTTGAGAAAAATTTCCTCTTGTGAAATAACATGGGCACATACTAATTAAATAAGACTGACGCCATTCTGCATAAGATGCATGAAGTTTACGCGGAGACTACCGAGGCATAAATATAAGTTTCCTGAATTACCCGGTGACTATTTTTTAGTTAATTCCTATGTTTGCATGTGTTTATTGGAGATTAGTTTAGGAAACTTGGCTATTGTTGAGAAAAATTTCCTCTAGTGAAATAACATGGGCACATACTAATTAAATAAGACTCTGACGCCATTCTGCATAAGATGCATGAAGTTTATGCGGAGACTACCGAGGCATAAATATAAGTTTCCTGAATTACCCGGTGACTATTTTTTAGTTAATTCCTATGTTTGCATGTGTTTATTGGAGATTAGTTTAGGAAACTTGGCTATTGTTGAGAAAAATTTCCTCTTGTGAAATAACATGGGCACATACTAATTAAATAAGACTCTGACGCCATTCTGCAAAAGATGCATGAAGTTTACACGGAGACTACCGAGGCATAAATAAAAGTTTCCTGAATTACCCGGTGACTATTTTTTAGTTAATTCCTATGTTTGCATGTGTTTATTGGAGATTAGTTTAGGAAACTTGGCTATTGTTGAGAAAAATTTCCTTTTGTGAAATAACATGGGCACATACTAATTAAATAAGACTCTGACGCCATTCTGCAAAAGATGCATGAAGTTTACACGGAGACTACCGAGGCATAAATATAAGTTTCCTGAATTACCCGGCGACTATTTTCTAATTAATTCCTATGTTTGCATATGATTATTGGAGATTAGTTTAGGAAACTTTGCTATTGTTGAGAAAAATTTCCTCTTGTGAAATAACATGGGCACATACTAATTAAATAAGACTCTGACGCCATTCTGCAAAAGATGCATGAAGTTTACACGGAGACTACCGAGGCATAAATATAAGTTTCCTGAATTACCCGGCGACTATTTTCTAATTAATTCCTATGTTTGCATGTGATTATTGGAGATTAGTTTAGGAAACTTGGCTATTGTTGAGAAAAATTTCCTCTTGTGAAATAACATGGGCACATACTAATTAAATAAGACTCTGACGCCATTCTGCAAAAGATGCATGAAGTTTACACGGAGACTACCGAGGCATAAATAAAAGTTTCCTGAATTACCCGGTGACTATTTTTTAGTTAATTCCTATGTTTGCATGTGTTTATTGGAGATTAGTTTAGGAAACTTGGCTATTGTTGAGAAAAATTTCCTCTTGTGAAATAACATGGGCACATACTAATTAAATAAGACTCTGACGCCATTCTGCATAAGATGCATGAAGTTTACACGGAGACTACCGAGGCATAAATATGTTTCCTGAATTACCCGGCGACTATTTTCTAATTAATTCCTATGTTTGCATGTGATTATTGGAGATTAGTTTAGGAAACTTGGCTATTGTTGAGAAAAATTTCCTCTTGTGAAATAACATGGGCACATACTAATTAAATAAGACTCTGACGCCATTCTGCATAAGATGCATGAAGTTTACACGGAGACTACCGAGGCATAAATATGTTTCCTGAATTACCCGGCGACTATTTTTTAGTTAATTCCTATGTTTGCATGTGTTTATTGGAGATTAGTTTAGGAAACTTGGCTATTGTTGAGAAAAATTTCCTCTTGTGAAATAACATGGGCACATACTAATTAAATAAGACTCTGACGCCATTCTGCAAAAGATGCATGAAGTTTACACGGAGACTACCGAGGCATAAATAAAAGTGTCCTGAATTACCTGGTGACTATTTTTTAGTTAATTCCTATGTTTGCATGTGTTTATTGGAGATTAGTTTAGGAAACTTGGCTATTGTTGAGAAAAATTTCCTCTTGTGAAATAACATGGGCACATACTAATTAAATAAGACTCTGACGCCATTCTGCAAAAGATGCATGAAGTTTACGCGGAGACTACCGAGGCATAAATATAAGTTTCCTGAATTACCCGGTGACTACTTTTTAGTTAATTCCTATGTTTGCATGTGTTCATTGGAGATTAGTTTAGGAAACTTGGCTATTGTTGAGAAAAATTTGCTCTTGTGAAATAACATGGGCTCATACTAATTAAATGAGACTCTGACGCCATTCTGCAAAACATGCATGAAGTTTACACGGAGACTACCGAGGCATAAATATAAGTTTCCTGAATTACCCGGCGACTTTTTTCTAATTAATTCCTATGTTTGCATGTGTTTATTGGAGATTATTTTAAGAAACTTGGTCATCTTGGGAAGATATTGCCTAAAATATTATATAACTGAAGATTTATTGTGCATGAAAAATATGGCAGGTATTTTGCTCATTCTTTCACTTGTGTAGACTATTTTCTTATACTTGAATTGCATTAGTTAGTGCCATAGATAATTTGTATTGATAGCAAAATTGAGAGGCATTGAGAGCATGGATGGTATATTGAACCTATTTTCTATGAAATTAGCAAGATTTATTCCTATATTCTCATCAAATTAGTTATTGCCATAGATAGTTTGGGACATCTGAACATTAAAATGATATTCCTTCATTTACTCAGATTTCACTTGTAGAAATAATATATGTGTGAAATGGAATATTTACACTATGAATTCATGGAATATTTTGATATGAATAATATATCTTGATATGTATTGATTTAAATTTTCTATGTATTAATTAGTCCAATTAAATAATTAAACTGTTGTGTCCATTTTCAGTTTGTTTTTTCAGCTACTTTCTTTATCTCAGCTAAGATGGAGAGTGTTATTGCTCACTACATGAATTCAGGTGAGTTGCAGTCTATTAATGACCTCCTTACAGGATCTACATATGTTAATTGTCCAGATTTTGCTGTAGCTGGAGGTTATTCAGGGGATGAAAATTATTTAATTGCAGAGATAGTTAAAATTAGGGTGTTTGTATCTGGCAAGTCTGTTCCCTTAAAAGTGCTCCATCAGAGTGCTGGTAAGAAATATCTTAGTGATGTTTGTTATCATAGAATGATCATGTTAAGAGAAGTAAGGACTAACGTAATTTTGTATATTTTGTCGAAAACGGCAGCCAGCACTAGCCGGCTTTTCAAGTTAAGTAGAGTAGAGTGGTTAGGGTCTAGAGTTGCAATTTATGAGCCTAACTCAGATTCCTCAATGCATGGTAATTTTATAATAAATACCATTCATCCCCTAATTAACCTTGATAGAAACCAAATGACTTATGATAAATATGCTCCCATTACATTAGATTCAAATAGTTTGATTTCAAGTATAGGTTTTTGTGTAGAAGTAGCTACTATCACAGTAAAGCAAATAAATTTAAGTAAATCCTGTGGTAGTTTTTTGTGCTGTGGATCCCATGTTGTAGATGAAGATTTCCCTTGTGCATCAATTAGATCTGAAACTAACCTTAGAACTGCTTCCATTAAAATCACTAGTAACGAAAATTCAGTTCTTAACGCCTCTCACATGAGCTTCTCCTTTGCCAAACTAATAGCTACTGATGAATTCTTGATGCAAAAAGATATCCCAGCTGCTCAATTATTAGCATTCAAACAAAGAGTCAGAGCCTATGTTACATTAATTAATGAAGCTGCTGAAGTGAATTGGGTCATTAGTGGCTATTATAGCTCAAAGGTGAAGAAGGGAGATGACGCAGAGACTATAGGTAAATTAAACATAATTAGAGTGCATCCTCGTGGAGCTCAAATTCCTGCTTTTGTTAAAATAAATGTAGCCGCAGCACCTCAATTGGAGGAGGTTGCTTTGCAATTAGGTTTCGCTCGACAAGCTGAAGGTAGATTCGAATAGTTTAAATAGAACAAAAAATTCCTTTGTACACGCGTCCAAAGGGTTTCTGGGCTGATAGTGTGAATCGTCGCAGAGGCCTGTGTTTGCATATTAATTTTTCTTTATGCAATTAGTCAATTTCGGCGCGAAGTATTTATGTTATTTTGCCAATATCATTTGATATCATATAAATGTATTTATTTATATTATTTGTTCAGTTTTTGGTTATGTAATGATGTTTCTTTTTGAATTATTTTGATATATATTGAAATATGTAATTTTAAGTTTAAAAAAAAACTAAAAAATCTTAAAAAAAATTAGACTGTTCTCTGTGCAATGGAATATCCTTAGGATATATATTTTTTTGAATTTGTTCTATATACTTTGTATTTCTTAGACAATAATCTTCTCTTTTTTTTCTCCCCCTGAGTTTCAAGGTATTTCTGCCTGGATATTTTTTTGTTCGCCGAGCAATGGCTGCTCGGGGTAGATTTAGGAGGTGAGAACAGTAACCCTCTCACCTGATACTACCTATCAAAAACGGTTTGAAATGGGTACCACATGTTAAACATTAATATTGTTCTAACTTTATTAGTGTATGACTAAGGTGAACTGGAAACCCCAAGTTTTTTCAGGTATAATGGTCTGTCACAATTCTAAATCGCTATTACTTTTGGCGGCAATTAATACCTCAATCGATAATATCCTAAAAATGTAGAATACTTTCTACATTTTTAGAAGTGTTGGAGAACGCTTTATTTGTGTGCTATTCGCAGGCCCAGAGCGGAAATTTCCCTTACGTGACATACCTAGCCTCGGCAAAAAGACAGTCATTTCTGCTTCAGATGTCCATGAACAAGTAAGTAGCTAAAACATCATCTTACTGTGGGGTGACATAGCTGTACTCTTTTATCATCTAGTTAGGGTTGCAGTATAAACATAATTTTTCAATGCTCGTAAGTGAAAAAATAGTAAGGTATCTGAATCGGGGTCTCGGCAAATATTTCGCTATCGTCCCATCCCTAGACTATGTACATTCACAGACTTTACATACTTTTTGTATGTTTTCAGTTGTAACCATCCACAAGAGAGATTGGAACACGGTTGGAGCTCGTATCCTGAGGATGGTCCAAGGGCCATTCATAAACTCCCACTGAAAAGGACCCTGATCACATAATTATCTCATAAGGTGAACTCATTGAAATAGTTAAGGTGTTCATTAGCTTGTCAGAAAATGTATGAAGAAAATATTATAGCTAGCTGTATGAACATTGACACTAATATACACATAATGTTAACTTATCTCACTAACACCACCTGATTTCTTTCCGAAAACCAGCTGAATAATCTGTATCTTTTTTTTTTTCAAATGGCATCGAGCAAATCTACTAGTGGCAGTGATGACATTACTAGCAGAGGCTTCAAAGTGATGATGTAAGAAGGTAATAACTTCTTATTTGTTCTTTAATGGTGATATAGTTTGAATTTATCAATAAGCCATTTCATTTTTCTTATGCCTAATCTAATGAATGACTCTTCCATATGTTGATTGAGTTTCTCATTATATTTGCATGTTACAGAGCAGTATGGAACTGTTCCAGTGTTGTGATGGCGGCTAACACCTGCTGAATTCTATTAGTGGTGTGCATAAGGTCTATCTTACTAGGTGTTCCACAATGACTTGGATAGAGGGGTTTGTATATTGGATCTGTTTCCTTAGTAGCGTATTCTCTGAAGGTGACCATATATGTTCAGTTTATTAATATGTTTTTTTATTTTTGCAGATGTTGCTGATGGAGAAGAAATCGCATTTTGATTAACTCCTATTTACTATTTTATTTACATATCACTCATAAATTGATAATCTTAAAAGATGCCCTTTTAACAGTGGTCACTTTAAAAAGCAGATTATAATAGATTTCTTCAACTTTTTTCAGATAAAATTTTATTCTATTAATAAAAATGAGTTTCCAAATTGAAAATAATACTCGTCATCGCCGCCGCTGTCGTCGTCCTGCACCTCCTCCTGTAGAGGTAAGCTGATAATGAAATTTCTTAACGAGGAATATCTTGTGATCACATTCTTGGTTTTCACGATTAACCTCATTTCAGTATCCAAGGCTCTATTTGGAAGTAGAGGAGGGAACGCACTACCAACTTCTCGGTGACAGCATGTTGGTACGATTGCACGGGGCAGCCGGGGCGAGAGGTAAGCAAATTAATTTATTTGTATTGTTATTCATGAATGACATTAGTATTAAGATATAGTTATTGATAAAATATATAGCTATATCACTATTTTCTCTTCATTCTTATACCCTTTGTCAATGTTCTTTTCTAATTGTAATGTTTTTTTCAGCTACGACTGTGTGGGGGAGTGGGGATTGTAGACCATCTTGTCATAGTGGCCTTTCTACGATGGAGTTGGCAGAGTCCGTGTGGTGCAATGGAATTTCTGCCAACTGCATTCTGATGATCGGCACTAATGATATCTTAAAGGCGTCATCCAGGGTCATTTGTAGTGGTGAGTTGATTCACCAGATGAACTCGCTACTACAAATGATCCATGCCCATACCAGAAGGCTCATGGTGCTCATTTTACCCCCTGTACCCAGAAAGGGGTATCTTGGGCACCTGAGTCTCTGGAAGGATTTAGTTTACTGTATCCGGGGCTGGAGATGTGTACAGAGAGTGATAGTAATTGACACGACTGACATCTTTTTTCCTCGGAAAAATTTTTGTCAGTCGTGTTATGAGCAACAGTTAGGTGAAGGTCGTCCTGACGGGATACACTGGAACCTAGTGGGTATGTTGCAGGTTCTGCAACGTATCCACAACTGCTGTTGCTCTTACTATCACTCTCGGTAGATATCTGCTGGATGATGTTTTTAAGATGTCATTAGTGGGAGAGTTGTGAATGGTTATGGGAGTGAGAGTGCACCTGTGTGTTTGTGTGTGTGTTTGTTTGTTTGTTAGATTGTGTTGAATGAATGATTTTGGTAGTGAGATTGTGTGTGTTGGCAAGTTGGTCTTGAATGAATGTGTGAATGATTGAGTAAGTGCTGCCCTGCAATTTGTGCCCATGGTGTCACCCTGTCATTCCTCACCAGTGAGAAAAGGTAAGAAAACTAATAACTTTGAAGATATAAGTCTGTGAATATCTGTTAACCAGCCATGGCTAATAAATTATATTTGTTAGTTTTGAAGGTATGATGTATTTGAAAACTATACCAAGATTAGAAATTATGTTATAGACTTGAATTTCTTTGTTATTACTATGGAATTCAGATTTTGAGAGGATACCAGTGCTTAATTAAATGTTCAATTTGCTTCCCTATTTTTTCAACCAGGTAGCAGCAGCGGGGCGTTTTGTGTGTAACGTGTGTGCTTCGTCAGCCATTTCTCTGTGGTGCATCGCGTATACTGCTGCCATTCTCTAAATTACTGGTGAGTAATATTTGGCGCAAACTATTTAAAGTTAACCAATAATGACTAGATATATTTTTAAAGTAAAAAGAAGTCGCATTTAATAAAAATGTATTTTAGTATCCAATAGTAGAAGTTAACCGATTTACTTTTTTTATAACTGATAAGAAATAGATTATATTGAGATTTCTTATTAAAAGGTATTAAAATTTCCAATGCTATTAATGCTACTTATCTAAATACAAAGAAATAATCAAGGTTCAATGTAGGTGGAGAGTATATTAAATGTTTAAAATACCATTTGATTATGAATTAGCTACTGATAATGCGTGCATTTTACGTGAATCTGTTATTTCGATGCAAAATTTGGCACACTATAAATAAAGAACTTTTTTCTGACATTATCAATCAATAGAGGATGTTATTTTTAATCCATTCGAATAGCTAGTAATTCCTTGGATTTAAATGGTAAACTAATTAAACAACAGAGGAGTTCCATTTTAGTAAAATGACTAGAAGAATCTTCCAATAATAATTAACAATTACGAATGTTTTTGAAACAGGAATGCAGTAAAATTGGATGCACGTGTTATGGTTAAAGTGTTGGATCATTTAATATGATGGTGTATATTTTTTACTAATTCTGTATATTCTTTTTCAGGATTGTGTTGACGAATTCAGCCAAGACGCTGCTCGGTGGATGCAGCAGCCAAGTGGTGAGTGAGCCAGTGGCAAAAATTCATCCTCTTGTTGGCTTCAGTTCCATGGGTTTCATCATGACAATACACGACTGTAATTATCCATGAATTTTAATTATCCACTCTCTCTTTCCCATATTTATATTACTGTCGTTCTTTAGTGAATGTCTTTAAGGAATTTAAACTAGAGTGCAATCAATTGTGCGTTAAATATTTCAGTCCTAAGACTTGATGAGCTCACTTTTATTCATATATTTTGAAATTGAATGAAAATACTAAAGTAAGTAGTACAGCTTTTAAACAATCTTTGCCACGACATTTATTAAATATAAAGATTGAAAGTACAGCAAAACCTCCTATTGGATTAAAAAATTTGAAACTGTACTGGAAAAAACATTGTACTAAACAAAACACATATTTCTCCCCTGGTAGTTATTCTAGTGTAAATATTGTAACGAGTAATAATTACAATATTGTTTTAAAGATACATCTTTAATTTGAATGATGTGTTATATTTATTTATGCTGTTTTTAGGATAAAACTGAGGCAAAATCGTTTTTAGATGAAGACTATTGTAATTTCATAAAATGTTAAATTAATTGGATAAAATATTGTAATTGACACAAAAATATTCACACTGTTTCTAAATGTGTTCCGCCTTCAAAGTTGGTTTGTTAGTCACCATCAATTTGGCATAGAGCTATCGAAATATTAAAGTCACCGCTTCACTCTCAGAGAAAACTGTAGTAGGAAACAAATAAAGGGAGTTTCTTACTAGACTAAACAAACTTGGTACGTAAGTTTGCTCTACTACGAGGTTCTGCTGTGTCTTCATTTGTTTTAATGGATAATAATTTTTCAAACCGAGTTTATCGATCTTATTCTGATAGGTTAAATTAAATACTCTTGTTTATTGAAAAAATTGGCTGCTTGTCATGTTCGTATTAGTGGCAGACTAGGAGGATGAAGCCATGCTTCGTCTTGATACTGCCTTACCAAAAGCGATGGCATTTGAGTACCACAAGATATTTCTCATATTGGTAACTCTATGATGGAATATCATGGTCCATTGGAAAGCTCAATATTATAGTTGTCAATAACTCTTTATATCTATTATAAATTTCATTCTTTTATCTCGCAGTGTGCATTGAATTCAACAATCATCTTAAACAATCAATTGAAGATGACTGCTCTGAATATATGTCTGTTTTATAACTGTTGTCATCTGATTTAACCAATTTTTTGACCTTCACAATTAATTTAACACTGCAGTTTTATAGATGGGAGATAGGATTTATTTTGTTTGTATTAAGTAGCCTTCATACAGTATTAAAATTTAATTGTTTGTTCAATCTTTCAGTGCCATTATTGTAGTAGCTACTGCTTTCTATTTTTTTTTAAACCTTGGTGACTGCATTCAGGAAATCGTTTCTCCTCTTCCGTGTCAGAGACTGACAGGTTATAGGTAAGTTTTCATTTATGACTGATTTGTATTCAATTCCATTTAACGATATTCCCAGGTGTTCAATTCACTAAATATTCAAGTCTATTAATTCTTTTAATGTTGTTTCAGATCAGCATGGAATGTTTGAATAGTTTGAATGCAGGTGTTGATGAGGTGAATGAAATATTTGGTCATTTGCAGAAGGTGAATGTTCGTGATGGTTGTGTGGAAGGTACTTTCCATTCCAAATATATAGAAGGTAATATATTGGATGTGTTTCCTTACAGGAAATGTACTTTAGTTTTTAAACCATTTGGGAAATGTAATGTAGGGAAGTTTGATTTGATGATAGTTTTTCGCGAGGCTATGACCGGTGCATTTTCATTCCTATTATCTCTTAATAAAATTAATAGCAATAGGATCTTCCTGAAGGAAGATAAGTTCTGGCGCGGAGCATTAGTTCGAGTAGTGGAACCTTGTATAGTAGGAGAGTATCTGTCTAGCGATGTTTTATCTGTTCAAAATCGGATCTGTGTGTTCAGTGAAAATAACACTTTGGGGGTTAAATTGTCATTGCCTCAAGTAAATGACTATTTTGGTGTCGATGGATTTGCAATACAAGTACCTGTTATTAATTTGAAAAGGGCTGGACTCTCTAAACCATGTGGAAGTAAAATATGCTGTGGTTCTCATGATACAGATGATTACTGTGCATATATCTTTGGAGGTACAGTTATGGATCAACTCGTTTTGTCTGGTGCTTTGACTGTTCCGACCACGGACATCAGCAATTGCTCATTTAGATCTCGGGAGTTAGGAGAAGCCGTTTGCACTCAGGATTTCCTTAGATTGGGCCATAATTTAAGGGGAGGTCACATATTGGATTTCAAGAGGAAGGCAATTGAATATGTAGACTTGGTCAACAATAGCGATTCGTTATGGCACATCTTGGGTTACACAATAAAGGGACAGGTTACAATAACTAGTGTCCATTCTTTAGGTGAAGTGGTGAATTTTAGGCGAATAGATGTATGAGGGAAAGTTAGTTACCTTTCTACCTTAATTTTAGTTCATGTATTCATAAGTTTGTAATTTAGTTTGGGATTAGATTTATGAGGGAAAGTTAGTTACCTTTCTACCTTAATTTTAGTTCATTTATTCAAAAGTTTGTAATTTAGTTTGGGATTATTAGATTTATGAGGGAAAGTTAGTTACCTTTCTACCTTAATTTTAGTTCATTTATTCATAAGTTTATAATTTAGTTTGGGATTAGATTTATGAGGGAAAGTTAGTTACCTTTCTACCTTAATTTTAGTTACTTTATTCATAAGTTTATAATTTAGTTTGAGATTAGATATATGAGGGAAAGTTAGTTACTTTTCTACCTTAATTTTAGTTACTTTATTCATAAGTTCATAATTTAGTTTGGGATTGTCTGGGCTGCTAGTAATGTTTATGGGTTGGCTCTGACAGAAAGAGAATTACTCCCGTCAAAATTTTAAATATAGCATGCTGTGAGAGTGTATCGTGTGTGAGACTTAGTTAATTAGTTATATAATCTAGTAGGAAGTTTTGTCTTGGAATGAAATTGTTTGTGTGAATGTTGCCGCTCATCTCATCCGGATTTTCAAGTGTGGTCTATGGCGTCAAGATCTCGTCATATAGGGAGGTAAGACAATACATGAAAATTATGTAGCTATGTAACAGTATAACTATTTATGAAAAACATGCTTTTCAATCTAGCTTAGTTGTTCGTAGTTTTGAATTTATAATAATTTATCTAATTCCTTTGTTTCAGGTCAACTTCAGAGGCAATTATGGAATGCATGCAGAGGACTCTTGTAAGATGTGCGTACCTGTGCCAGCAACGTGAACCCTTTCTTCCAGGTGAGTCTTATCCTGATAATTGTAGTTTGTCACTTGCTTTGCTTCAGTAATAGCATCATGAATGAGTTACATTCTTTTCAATCTAGCTTGGTTTCACCTTTGAATATACAATAATTTATCTTAATACCATTGTTTCAGGTCAACTTCAGAGGCAATTATGGAATGCATGCAGAGGACTCTTGTAAGATGTGCGTACCTGTGCCAGCAACGTGAACCCTTTCTTCCAGGTGAGTCTTATCCTGATAATTGTAGTTTGTCACTTGCTTTGCTTCAGCAATAGCATCATGAATGAGTTACATTCTTTTCAATCTAGCTTGGTTTCACCTTTGAATATACAATAATTTATCTTAATACCATTGTTTCAGGTCAACTTCAGAGGCAATTATGGAATGCATGCAGAGGACTCTTGTAAGATGTGCGTACCTGTGCCAGCAACGTGAACCCTTTCTTCCAGGTGAGTCTTATCCTGATAATTGTAGTTTGTCACTTGCTTTGCTTCAGTAATAGCATCATGAATGAGTTACATTCTTTTCAATCCAGCTTGGTTCCACCTTTGAATTTACAATAATTTATCTAATTCCTTTGTTTCAGGTCAACTTCAGAGGCAATTATGGAATGCATGCAGAGGACTCTTGTAAGATGTGCGTACCTGTGCCAGCAACGTGAACCCATTCTTCCAGGTGAGTCTTATCCTGATAATTGTAGTTTGTCACTTGCTTTTCTTCAGTAATAGCATCATGAATGAGTTACATTGTTTTCAATCTAGCTTGGTTTCACCTTTGAATATACAATAATTTATCTTAATACCATTGTTTCAGGTCAACTTCAGAGGCAATTATGGAATGCATGCAGAGGACTCTTGTAAGATGTGCGTACCTGTGCCAGCAACGTGAACCCTTTCTTCCAGGTGAGTCTTATCCTGATAATTGTAGTTTGTCACTTGCTTTGCTTCAGTAATAGCATCATGAATGAGTTACATTCTTTTCAATCCAGCTTGGTTCCACCTTTGAATTTACAATAATTTATCTAATTCCTTTGTTTCAGGTCAACTTCAGAGGCAATTATGGAATGCATGCAGAGGACTCTTGCAAGATGTGCGTACCTGTGCCAGCAACGTGAACCCTTTCTTCCAGGTGAGTCTTATCCTGATAATTGTAGTTTGTCACTTGCTTTGCTTCAGTAATAGCATCATGAATGAGTTACATTCTTTTCAATCCAGCTTGGTTCCACCTTTGAATTTACAATAATTTATCTAATTCCTTTGTTTCAGGTCAACTTCAGAGGCAATTATGGAATGCATGCAGAGGACTCTTGTAAGATGTGCGTACTACCTGTGCCAGCAGCGTGAACCCTTTCTTCCAGGTGAGTCTTATCCTGATAATTGTAGTTTGTCACTTGCTTTGCTTCAGTAATAGCATCATGAATGAGTTACATTCTTTTCAATCCAGCTTGGTTCCACCTTTGAATTTACAATAATTTATCTAATTCCTTTGTTTCAGGTCAACTTCAGAGGCAATTATGGAATGCATGCAGAGGACTCTTGTAAGATGTGCGTACCTGTGCCAGCAACGTGAACCCATTCTTCCAGGTGAGTCTTATCCTGATAATTGTAGTTTGTCACTTGCTTTTCTTCAGTAATAGCATCATGAATGAGTTACATTGTTTTCAATCTAGCTTGGTTTCACCTTTGAATATACAATAATTTATCTTAATACCATTGTTTCAGGTCAACTTCAGAGGCAATTATGGAATGCATGCAGAGGACTCTTGTAAGATGTGCGTACCTGTGCCAGCAACGTGAACCCTTTCTTCCAGGTGAGTCTTATCCTGATAATTGTAGTTTGTCACTTGCTTTGCTTCAGTAATAGCATCATGAATGAGTTACATTCTTTTCAATCCAGCTTGGTTCCACCTTTGAATTTACAATAATTTATCTAATTCCTTTGTTTCAGGTCAACTTCAGAGGCAATTATGGAATGCATGCAGAGGACTCTTGTAAGATGTGCGTACTACCTGTGCCAGCAGCGTGAACCCTTTCTTCCAGGTGAGTCTTATCCTGATAATTGTAGTTTGTCACTTGCTTTGCTTCAGTAATAGCATCATGAATGAGTTACATTCTTTTCAATCCAGCTTGGTTTCACCTTTGAATTTACAATAATTTATCTTAATACCTTTGTTTCAGGTCAACTTCAGAGGCAATTATGGAATGCATGCAGAGGACTCTTGTAAGATGTGCGTACCTGTGCCAGCAACGTGAACCCTTTCTTCCAGGTGAGTCTTATCCTGATAATTGTAGTTTGTCACTTGCTTTGCTTCAGTAATAGCATCATGAATGAGTTACATTCTTTTCAATCTAGCTTGGTTTCACAATTTACAATAATTTATATTAATACCTTTGTTTCAGGTCATCTTCAGAGGCAATTATGGAATGCATGCAGAGGACTCTTGTAAGATGTGCGTACTACCTGTGCCAGCAGCGTGAACCCTTTCTTCCAGGCGAGTCTCAACACACCAACTGATTACCAAGATCATAATTTGGCTGCCCAAATTAAAAGCTCTGAACAAAATAGTGAAGTTTTGCTGGTGCCCAGCGCACGTTGGCATCATAGGAAATGAGGAAGCAGACGATATGGCTACATCGATTGCTGAGAGAGATGTGCCAGCAATCAACGATGCCATCCCATACAGAGACTGGTACCCAATCATTAAACCAAAAATAAAATCAACTTGGAATGAAGAATGGAGAAACGTACAGCACAACAAACTGAGAATCATCAAAGACTCCGTAGATGTGTGGCCATCAAGTAACTGTACTAATAGAAAGAACTCCATAATCCTCACAAGATTGAGGATTGGCCATACAAGGATGACACACCGGTTCCTCATGGAACAAGGAGTGCACCCATACTGTGAGGACTGCTTAGTTCCACTCACCGTTATGCATCTTATAGCTGAATGTCCATCTTTCATAGATGCCAGACTCAGAATGTTCCCACTTGTACTGAACCTGAGCTATGAAGAAACCCTAAGTCACATCCTCAAAGAGAAACCCGAATCACAATTTGATGTGGAGAAGCTGATATGCTACCTTCGTGAGATAGATATATATGACAGGATTGTGTGATTCCAAAGAAGATGAGAGTACGATGCGAAATAGCCTGCACTGAAGCATCAAGAACACCTGCGCACACTCAATCAATCAATCCAGGTGAGTCTTATCCTGATAATTGTAGTTTGTCACTTGCTTTGCTTCAGTAATAGCATCATGAATGAGTTACATTCTTTTCAATATAGCTTGGTTTCACCTTTGAATTTACAATAATTTATCTTAATACCTTTGTTTCAGGTCTCAACTTCAGAGGCAATTATGGAATGCATGCAGAGGACTCTTGTAAGATGTGCGTACTACCTGTGCCAGCAACGTGAACCCTTTCTTCCAGGTGAGTCTTATCCTGATAATTGTAGTTTGTCACTTGCTTTGCTTCAGTAATAGCATCATGAATGAGTTACATTCTTTTCAATCTAGCTTGGTTTCACCTTTGAATTTACAATAATTTATCTTAATACCATTGTTTCAGGTCAACTTCAGAGGCAATTATGGAATGCATGCAGAGGACTCTTGTAAGATGTGCGTACTACCTGTGGCAGCAACGTGAACCCTTTCTTCCAGGTGAGTCTTATCCTGATAATTGTAGTTTGTCACTTGCTTTGCTTCAGTAATAGCATCATGAATGAGTTACATTCTTTTCAATCTAGCTTGGTTTCACCTTTGAATTTACAATAATTTATCTTAATACCATTGTTTCAGGTCAACTTCAGAGGCAATTATGGAATGCATGCAGAGGACTCTTGTAAGATGTGCGTACTACCTGTGGCAGCAACGTGAACCCTTTCTTCCAGGTGAGTCTTATCCTGATAATTGTAGTTTGTCACTTGCTTTGCTTCAGTAATAGCATCATGAATGAGTTACATTCTTTTCAATCCAGCTTGGTTTCACCTTTGAATATACAATAATTTATCTTAATACTTTTGTTTCAGGTCTCAACTTCAGAGGCAATTATGGTCATTTACACTCTCCGAAGCGATGTGGTTGGTTCATCAGGCACGACTACGTGTATCTCTCTCTGTTCATTGTGAGTTAAATATTTTAAAGTGACTCCTCTTTGGCTGAAATAATACTGAATTTAATTTAAAACCAGGAAGGTCATCAATAAATTTCACTTCATTTGCAGTATAAATGTTGAATATAAACCTCATTAAATTATTATAGTCACAATAGAGTCTGTTAGTCACCGTCGGTCGAACACGTTAAGTAATATACAAATGAATTATAATTACCAAACGATTATAGTTGTTTTCCAAATGTAGATAATTGTATTTTGGTGGTGGACTTTGAGACTTCAAGTTATTCTGATAATGGATACATTATTAATCTTGCTATTCTTTACAGCCTCTTGAAGCCTTACACACGTAGTTGCCACCGGCCGCCTTCAGAAATAGATGATGGGGGACAGGATGTCTGCTTGTTGCTCTCGGCATTAAAATTTATTAACAAAAATTATATATTTTATTCACAAATACGTTTGAGCATTGACCATAGGCCTGAGGTCGGAACAATATAAGCAAGTTTGTTCTAAGGCATGGCAATGAGTATTTAGTAGGAGATTCCCAAAGGGGGATGACACCATCACAGTTAAACGAAACATAAAATGAATAGAAAATAGGCAATGTAGGACAAAGCCATTGTAGCATATAGGCAATGGGCGTGTCTTGGCTATATACTCAGATATACAATACATTATTCACCAAAGCGGTGAGCGAAAATGTCAGAGCAACAAAGTGCTAGAAATGGAATGAATGAAAATAGGAATGAAAGTGTCAGGTAATATAGTTAATGTAATAATGTACAAGATATGTATAACAAAGTGTAAGAGACACAGGAAGAGGGAGCGAGAGCGCAATCACGGAGTTTGAGCGAAAATGCTAGCAAGTGGTACTAATGGAATGTGAATGAAAATAGAGGAGATAAAAATAGGAATGAAGAGTAATATAGGAGAGAGAGAGGAGTATGCCCTATTGTTTAGGATGATATATGAATTGTAAATATTCTAAGTGTGCGCGTGAGAATTAATTATTTTGGGGGGGGGATTATTGGGCGTGGGTTTTTTTCTGGCCTGCTGTTCACCCCGTGAACGCATCATGGACCTTGCCCCCCTCCCCCCCCGCATGTTTATGTGGGGGGGTACGTATGTAGTCCATGCCATGATTCATATGTTCGAGCTTGCGAAAACATATCACCCAAAATCCTACCCTGAATGCTCCCGCAAACCTCGACGCTAAGTCCCGTATGGCTGAAATCACCACATATATACAGACCTTCCGCCGAAAGTTGGAAAATCTATCTCCTCCCTCAGTTTTGAACCTACGGCTTAGCCCTTTTGGAATATGAAAGACAATTCGGTTCTTGACAGATTTCTGTCGAGACATTCGTGAATTTCATCCCTTGAATTTCATGAAATTCATTTACTTTTTTTTTTTTTGGACCCCCACAACTTTTCCCCCGGGGGGTTTACAAATTTCTAACTTATACCATCGTGTAGAGAATTTCCGAAATTTAAAGAATCCAGATTTTTAAAGTCAATCGTTCGATCCTGGCCGAAGCTACAGGCGTTTGAATTAAAAAACACTGTTTTTTAGGGGTGTTGGGGAAATACCCCTGGGGGAAGTTGAGGGAGGAAATCTACTCTTTTTATTGTTTCTGTAGATGTAGAAAATGTGCCCGCATCTTAAAGCATTCTTGTATTTGCCTTCTAAACCTGACCGTTTTCCCACAAAATGGATTTAAAATTTTTTTTTTTTCAAAAAGTCAAAAATTATTGACACTTTACCCTAGATTTCCCTATAATGAGAAAAAATTTATTCAATCAAACATTAAAGGGGTATTTCTGGGTCCTATGACCGTTAAACTTATATCATTCTCTAGACAATTTCCAGCTCTTTCTGATGGACACATTCAATTTTCCCCTGGGTGGACTGAAAACCCCCAATAAATTTAGGAAAAAATTGTCAAAATAAATTTCACGGCAGAAAATTTTAAAATCATCGAAGAGTCGATTAAAAAGTATTGATTTAGTATAGATTTGTGATTCTAAGAACAATGGCGTTGTCCGTTTTTCGAAATTCCAACCCGTTCGGAAAATATGAACATGGGAAAATCTCAAAAATTCCTAATTTCCAAAAAGTGTATAACACCTTTTTCCTTAATTTCCTGCTCCTCTCGGTTAAGAGTTACTCAATTGATTTATACACAGCCGTGTAGAGCTTGAAATTTTCTATTCAACGGTACTAGTATCAACCCCCCATGACCCCTCCTCCACCCCCCACTGGTGGAACCCCCACAAAAATTTCTTTCCTCCATAACTTTTTTTCTATAATTCGAATCAGGAAAATAAAAACAGATTTGGAATCTTCGTCAAAAACCCTATCCCCCTGTATATGTCCGTATAGCACATTTATCAACCCCCGGGAAAATTCAGCCACTTGAAATTTCGGTCGAAGCTTCCGCGCCCTCTGGCGGTCGTAATTATACGCGGTCGTAATTCACATCTGTAGAGCTCAGTATTACCTTTATGCATGTGTTTAGTTTTTGTCAAACGTCCAATAAATAAAAAAGTTATTGGAAAAATAGATTTTTTTTAATATTTTGGAAAACGTTTTTTCCGAATTTTCCCATTTCCATTTATAGTAGTCAATTTCTAATAATGTTCATCTAATAGATAATCCAAATTCCTTTCGATTGATACCAAAATCAAGTTAATCAGACACCGTTGAGCCAAAATACATTATATTTTCCATTTGCATTGGTTCCTAGTTTAAATTATGGATTCGGGTAAGTTCCAAGTTAGCGAACGCTGTCGACCTACCGTACAAAATAATAATTACTGGGGTTGTGACAATATGCGTTTCCATTCATACACCTTAAGAATATCATAGACCAAGTGAAATGCTATCTACTGCTTTAATTCTATCCGTCTATAATAATTTCACGATTTTAAAAGCATATCGTCACAATCCTAATAATTACATTCATTTTATAACGGCTATTTGGTGTCGCTAGTGAACTTTAAACCTAGCCTATCTTACAGCAAATTTAATTTGCAATTCAATGCGATACTTTTTGTTTCCACCAGAACACTCCTTCCACCCCCGGGGGGAAAAAAACAGTCAGATTGGTACATTCAATGAATGCCCTATAACTTTTTTCAACTGGGGATTTGGAACTAAACGAAAACATATTTGGAAAGCTCACAGTGTGTACATTCTGGAAATATATGTCCGTATAGACTATTTATTCAGTTTTGTAGGTTTAAATTCAATTTAAAGGAAAAGCTATATTTTCCATTTAAACTCCCCTAACATTTTTTTGACTGGGTTTAAAACAAATCTGATTACATATTCGGATTCCTCGTCGTACAAAACATCATCACTGTAATGTTTCTTTACAAACAAATCATCTATTTCATTCATTATTTGGAAATTAAGCTTTCATAATAAATAGGGGAAATTTACCTCAGTCTACCCCCTCTGTCTATGGAAAGAAAAGAAAATATCTATGACCTCTTAGAGGGGGGACTGTGACATTAATTTAAAATTTATATGGATAATTAGGTGGTGGTAAATTATTTCAACACAGAATCAGGGGAAACTATTTGAGGAACAGGCAATTCAAAATTCATTTTGAATTGCAAGTGACGAAAATAGTTTACCCTGATGATGTTTTGAAATACACATGGATATTAGATATATGGTTGTGTAATGTGAGTGGAGAATAATGTTGGAATCTAGGAATAGTGTGTGTGTGAGAATAGTTTATGTGAATGGGGGTGGGGGGATAATTAATGTAAATCACAGGAGAAAATATATACTATATTATATGGTGGGTATACACCGCTGCGTATGGCTCATAGGAAAAAATATATACTATATTATATGGTGGCGCCGCGTATGGCTTAAGGTTAGGGGTTAGTAAGTAGTCATTATATAAATCAAGGGTGATGATTTTGATAGAGATAAAAATTAATAATACATATATAATAGAGTTCGTTAGCATCGGTATACCGTGAGAAATCAGAAGCCACGGCATGTATGCCACGAAAGTTGTGGCATAGATAATGTCACATAACTTTTCACCCTGCGATATGTAAGCAGAATAACAACATGGAACAGTAAAAGAGAAGGCCACTGAGAGTGGGAGTAATATAAACCTTATTTAGGTAAATAGAATGATATACGGAAAGGAGAATGATATAGAAAGAAGCAATAGAATGAAATAGATAGACAATGTAACCACCAGTGTAAGATAAATGAAAACACCAATTAAAAATAATAACAAAGTGTGAGAGACAGGGAGAGAAATATGTCAGAGCAACAAAGTGCTAGAAATGGAATGAATGAAAATGGAGGAGATAAAAATAGGAATGAAAGTGTCAGGTAATATAGTTAATGTAATAATGTACAAGATATGTATATATGGAGAAATAGGATATAGAGGCAATGTGTATGAAATGGAAACATCAATTAAAAATTATAACAAAGTGTTAGAGACAGAGAGAGAGAGCGATCACAGGGTTTGAGCGAAAATGTAACAAACAGCTAGGGATGGAATGAAAAAGAAAAATTATAATAATAATAATAATATTAACAAAGTGTAAGAGACACAGGGAGAGAGAATGAGAGCGAGAGTGGGAGCGAGAGTGAGAGCGCAATCACAGAGTTTGAGCGAAAATGCAAGCAAGTGGTAGGAATGGAATGAGAATGAAAATAGAGGAGATAAAAATAGAAATGAAGAGTAATATATGTATATAGGAGAGAGAGAGAGAGAGAGAGAGAGACAATATGTATATAGGAGTATGCTTATAAGAGTATGCCCTATTGTTTAGGATGATATATGAATTGTAAATATTCAAGTGTGCGATAAAAATTTTTATTTTTTGGGGGGGGGATTATTGGGCGTGGGTTTTTTTCTGGCCTACCGTTCCCCCAGGAACGCATCATGGACCTTGCCCCCCTCCCCCCCGCATGTTTATGTGGGGGGGTACGTATGTAGTCCATGCCATGATTCATGTGGGCAAGCTTGCGCGCACACATCCACCAAAATCCTACTCTGAATGCTCCCGCAAACCTCGACGCAAGGTCCCGTATGGCTGAAATCACCACATATATACAGATCTGACGAGAAAAGTTGGTAAATCTATCTCCTCCCTCAGTTTTGAACCTACGGCTTAGCCCTTTTGGCACATGAAAGACAATTCGGTTCTTGACAGATTAACGTCGAGACATTCGTGAATTTCATCCCTTGAATTTCATGAAATTCATTTACTTTTTTTTTTTTTGAAGCCCCACAACTTTTCCCTCGAGGGGTTTACAAATTTCTAACTTATACCATCGTGTAGAGAATTTCCGAAATTTAAAGAATCCAGATTTTTAAAGTCAATCGTTCAATCCTGGCCGAAGCTACAGGCGTTTGAATGAAAAAACACTGTTTTTTAGGGGTGTTGGGGAAATACCCCTGGGGGAAGTTGGGGGAGGAAATCTACTCTTTTTATTGTTTCTGTAGATGTAAAAAATGTGCCCGCATCTTAAAGCATTCCTGTATTTGCCTTCTAAACCTAACCGTTTTCCCACAAAATGGATTTAAAAAAAAAAAAATTTCAAAAAGTCAAAAATTATTGATCCTTTACCCTAGATTTCCCTAAAATAAGAAAAATTTAATTCAATCAAACATTAAAGGGGTATTTCTGGGTCCTATGACCGGTAAACTTATATCATTCTCTAGACAATTTCCAGCTCTTTCTGATGGACACATTCAATTTTCCCCTGGGGGGACTGAAAACCCCCAATAAATTCAGGAAAAAATTGTCAAAATAAATTTCACGGCAGAAAAATTTAAAATCATCGAAGAGTCGATTAAAAAGTATTGATTTAGTATAGATTTGTGATTCTAAGAACAATGGCGTTGTCCGTTTTTCGAAATTCCAACCCGTTCGGAAAATATGAACATGGGAAAATCTCAAAAATTCCTAATTTCCAAAAAGTGTATAACACCTTTTTCCTTAATTTCCTGCTCCTCTCCGTTAAGAGTTACTCAATTTTTTTATACACAGCCGTGTAGAACTTGAAATTTTCTATTCAACGGTACTAGTATCAACCCCCCATGACCCTTCCTCCACCCCCCACTGGTGGAACCCCCACAAAAATTTCTTTCCTCCATAACTTTTTTTCTATAATTCGAATCAGGAAAATGAAAACAGATTTGGAATCTTCGTCAAAAACCCTATCCCCCTGTATATGTCCGTATAGCACATTTATCAACCTCCGGGGGAAATTCAGTCACTTGAAATTTCGGTCGAAGCTTCAGCGCCCTCTGGCGGTCGTAATTATACGCTTGCTGCATCTCACTTCATTCACATCTGTAGAGCTCAATATTATCTACATGCATGTGTTTAGTTTTTGTCAAACGTCCAATAAATAAAAAAGTTATTGGAAAAATAATTTTTTTTTAATATCTCGGAAAACGTTTTTTCCGAATTTTCCGAGTAGTCAATTTCTAATAATGTTCATCTTATAGACAATCAAAATTCCTTTCGATTGATACCATAATCAAGTCAATCAGACACCGTTGAGCCAAAATACATTATATTTTCCATTTGCATAGGTTCCTAGTTTAAATTATGGATTCGGGTAAGTTCCAAGTTAGCGAACGCTGTCGACCTACCGTACAAAATAATAATTACTGGGGTTGTGACAATATGCGTTTCCATTCATACACTTTAAGAATATCATAGACCAAGTGAAATGCTATATACTGCTTTAATTCTATCCATCTATAATAATTTCCGATTTTAAAAGCATATCGTCACAATCCTAATAATTACATTCATTTTATTACGGCTATTTGGTGTCGCTAGTGAACTTTAAACCTAGCCTATCTTACAGCAAATTTAATTTGCTATTCAATGCGATACTTTTTGTTTCCACCAGAACACTCCTTCCACCCCCATGGGGGGAAAAACCAGTCAGATTGGTACATTCAATGAATGCCCTATAACTTTTTTCAACTGGGAACTTGGAACTAAACGAATACACATTTGGAAAGCTCACAGTGTGTACATTCTGGAAATATATGTCCGTATAGACCATTTATTCAGCTTTATAGGTTTAAATTCAATTTAAAGGAAAAGCTATATTTTCCATTTAAACTCCCATAACATTTTTTTGACAGGGTTTACAACAAATCTGATTACATATTCGGATTCCTCGTCGTACAAAACATCATCACTGTAATGTTACTTAACAAACAAATCATCTATTTCATCCATTATTTGGAAATTAAGCTTTCATAATAAATAGGGGAAATTTACCTCAGTCTACCCCCTCTGTCATTTTCTATGGAAAGAAAAGAAAAGATCTATGATTCATAGAGGGGGGACTCTGTGGCACTATTTTGAAACAGTCAAACGTATTTAATTTATTCAATTATACACACAAACGTTTAGTATGGATAAATTGACCAATATAAAAAAAATAGTAAAGTGTGAAAGTATGGGAACCAAGTGAATTTCATGACTTGGGAAAAAAATTTCTAAACAAAATTGAAGTTTCAAAATTTTTCTCTAATCAATTTCTAATGTAGCTCATCATTTTGGAAATAAAATTTCCTTTTTAAAGAGCACCCACACGATCATATTAGACGCAAAAGGAAAAAAGTTAATATGGAGTTTTACTAAAAGCCACTACAGGTTTTTCACTGGGTTTGCCACAAAAGTACATTAATTTAATTGTTAGGAGGAATACTATTTTAAAATAGCCTATCTTGATGCAAATTTGATTCTAATTTGAATGAAATTATTTTTAACATCCTAGGACAACTCCTTCCACCACCCAGGTGGGGGAAATTATTTTTCAAGAGCTGTGATATTTTAATATAGCTTATCGTATAGGAATTTAAAATCCCTTCCCAAAGAGCCGTCACATGACACTACTAGACGCAAAGGAAAAAAAAAAAATTTTGTCCAAATCGGTTTTTTCACTGGGTTCGTCAGAAATAGTCATTAATTTTGAAAATAGCCGTAGTGAATATCTAAAATAGCCTATTTTGATGCAAATTTGATTCTAAATCGAATGAAACTATTTTCGAGACCTTAGGTCAACCCATTCCACCCCCAGGGAGTGACAACTGGGTCAATATTATATTGTGGGAATTATATG